>CAUOFW020000714.1:267950-282295 GCA_963454935.2 Ilex paraguariensis | reverse complement strand
GATCTCTATTTGATTGTAGCCGGAGTACCCATCTAGAAAGCAATAGAAGAGGTGCCCAGCTACTCTTTCCAAAACTTGATCAAGAAATGGCATAGGAAAATGATCTTTCCTTGTGCATACATTAAGCTTCTGGCAGTCGATGCAAACCCTCCATCCGGTGATCACTCTCGTCGGTATGAGTTCATTCTCATCATTTTCCACCACCGTGACTCCGGATTTCTTTGGTACTACTTGTGTGGGATTAACCCACTTGCTATCGGCAATAGGAAAGATGATGTCCACATCAAGTAGTTTCAATACCTCCTCCTTCACCACCTCCTTCATATTGGGATTCAATATCCTTTGAGGTTGTCAGGAGGGTTTGGCATCCTCCTCAAGGTAAATGCGGTGGGTGCAAATGATAGGGCTTATCCCTTTGATATCCGCAATGGTCCACCCAATTGCTCCCTTGTGCTTCCTCACTACCTCCAACAGTCTTTCCTCTTGTTCCGCATTCAATGTAGAGCTAATGACTACCAAAAAAATTTTTCCTTTGCCAAGAAAGGCGTAATTCAAATGGGATGGCAACGGTTTCAACTCCAAGTTTGGTTTTCGTTCATCCGACGGGAAAATTCTCTGTTCTTGGANAATGGGATGGCAATGGTTTCAACTCCAAGTTTGGTTTTCGTTCATCCGACGGGAAAATTCTCTGTTCTTGGCGGGGTAACTCCTCGAATGTAGGGATCCAACTTGTCATCCCTTTCAACTCTTCTATCTACTCTTTCTCATCCAACTCCTCAATCTCAACAATTTCTTCCTGCTTGAATTTTAACATCCTTTCCAACTCCAAATGTGCANTCATCCAACTCCTCAATCTCAAAAATTTCTTCCTCCTCGAATTTTAACATCCTCTCCAACTCCAAATGTGCCTCAACCAAGGTGTCGATTCTATTGACTTCATTAACATCCTCATCATCACCCGATTGCTTTGCCAAATTGAATACATTAAGCTCCATTGTCATGTGCCCAAACGTCAACTTTATTAGACCATTCTTACAATTTATCACAGCATTAGACGTAGCAAGGAAGGGTCTTCCAAGTATGATAGGGATTTGGGAACTAAGGTTTGCAACCGGGTGTGTATCTAGCACAATAAAATCAACGGGAAAATAAAACTTATCAATTTGAACTAAGACATCTTCCACTACTCCCTTTGGTGTGCGGATGCTACGATCCGCCAATTGAAGCATAATTGAGGTGGGCTTCAACTCCTAAAGTTGAAGTTGTTGATACACCGAATAGGGAAGGAGATTGACACTTGCTCCTAAGTCAAGCAATGCTTGTTCCACTTGGTAATTCCCTATGGTGATGGCAATTGTTGGACAGTCGGGGTCCTTGAATTTTGGAGGAGTGTTGATCCTCAGTATTGAGCTCACTTGCTCAATTAAGAATGTTTTCTTTCGAACATTCAATCGCCTCTTCACCGTGCATAGATCCTTCAAGATTTTGGCACATGACGGTATTTGCTTGATGGCGTCGAGGAGTGGGATGTTAATCTTCACCTGCTTAAACATTTTCAAAATATCAGAATAGTTAGCCACCTTGACAGGTGGCTTTAAATGACTCGAGAAAGGGGCAGGCATGGGAGGAACAAAATCACATTCATCACTCAATTTTTCTTTCTCAACAACCTCTCTTTCTTTTTCTTCACTCACCTCACCCTTGTTAGCGTTACCCAAGATGTGTTTTTCTTTCGGCAATGTGGTTTTGGGTGAGAACGTTGGCAATATGATTTTGTCAATTTCTTTGCCACTACAAAGGGTGGTGACAACCTTGAGTTGCTCGCAACTCTCTCTCAAAGACTCCGNTAGCGTTACCCAAGATGTGTTTTTCTTTCGGCAATGTGGTTTTGGGTGAGAACGTTGGCAATATGATTTTGTCAATTTCTTTGCAACTACAAAGGGTGGTGACAACCTTGAGTTGCTCGCAACTCTCTCTCAAAGACTCCGATGACTCAACAACGTGTTGATCCCTAGGGTTCTCTTGTGGTTGAGCGGGGAACTTCCCCTTTTCTTGTTGAGATGCCCCTAAAGAGTTTGTTAACTTTGTGAGTTAGGCTCTTATATCATTGATGGTTGTGGCATTTTGGTTATTGATGGCGGTTTGACTTTGAATGAAGGAATGGACCATGTCCTCCAAATTTCTTTTGTGAGGAGGTTGGTAAGTGGATGGATTGGACGGTCTTTGAGAAAAATTTTGTTACGGAGGACTTGGAGAAAAATTTTGTGGTGGTGGGTTCAACTGATACCCTTGTGGATTGGTCCTTGGGTATTGAGAGCTAGATGCTTGCCCTTGGCCATGGTATTGGTTTTGCTTGGAAGACATGGGAGATGAATATGCACTTGACCCGTGAGGAATGAGGTTCTCATTTCTCCAACTGAAATTTGGGTAATTACTCCACCCCGGATTATATGTGTTCGAATTGGGAGAAAATGATTGCCTTGGCTGGTTGAATGCATGAACTTGCTCATGATATGTTTCCTTAAGGGATGGGATGTTAGGACATTCTGATGTGGAATGCTCAACATTCTCACAAATTGCACATCCCTCCGCAATGTTAGACACCTCATGTCTCCGGTTGACTTCAAGAGTTTCCACCTTCCTAGACAGTTTGGAAATTTTTGAAAGTAAGTCCTCCCTATCCCTCAAATCATAAATCCCTCAGGTTGGCCACTCCCTTGAGGCAAAGACCTTGGTGCATTGGTCAGGTCAGTGGTGTGTCATGACTATGCATTTTGGGCCAGTGTATCAAAATAGTCTAAAGCCTCATCGGGGTCTTTATTTAGGAACTCACCATTACACATAATATCTATGATATGTCGATGGCCCGGTGTAATTCCTTCATAGAAGAAAGTCACCAATTGCCACGCTTCAAAGCCATGATGTCGAAGTGATTGGAGCAACTCCTTATATTTTATCATTGGGCTTTTCTAAAAAATTCTGAATTTGTTTTTTTAGGTTGGTGGTTTTATGCACTGGAAAGAATTTTTTCAAAAACTTAGAAATTATTTGGCTCCAAGATGTGATGGTTCAAGGCCTCAAGGAAATAAGCCACGTTTTGCCCTTATCCCTCAGGGAAAAGGAAAACAATTTCATTCTGGCTATCTCTTCCATCGCATAATTTGTAAGGAAGGTTTCAACCGTTTCCGAAATCCCTTATGTGTGAATAGGGGCTTTGACTTTCAAGTCCATTAAATGTGGGAAGTNTGCCTTATCCCTCAGGGAAAAGGAAAACAATTTCATTCTGGTTATCTCTTCCATTGCATAATTTGTAAGGAAGGTTGCAACCGTTTCCGAAATCCCTTATGTGTGAATAGGGGCTTTGACTTTCAAGTCCATTAAATGTGGGAAGTAGTTGAAACATCCCTGTCTTAACTATGAAAAGATGGGCTTGGACTGGAAGGAGGATGCATGATGGTGTGGTGTTCCGTGTTGGTTGTAGGAAATCCCTCATTGACCTCACTGGGGTGTCCATTTGGAAATTTTTCCCCTNGAAGTAGTTGAAACATCCCTGTCTTAACTATGAAAAGATGGGCTTGGACTGGAAGGAGGATGCATGATGGTGTGGTGTTCCGTGTTGGTTGTAGGAAATCCCTCATTGACCTCACTGGGGGGTCCATTTGGAAATTATTCCCCTCATTAACGGGAGGGTGAAAATTCATTCTAGGATTGGGTATTTGGGGTTCTTGTGCCCCCCACCCCTTTGGACATTTGGATTTGCACCTNGTGTCCATTTGGAAATTTTTCCCCTTATTCACGGGAGGGTGAAAATTCATTCTAGGATTGGGTATTTGGGGTTCTTGTGCCCCCCACCCCTTTGGACATTTGGATTTGCACCTATATTGTCAAAATTGTCACCCGCATCCTCGGGTTGTTCTTGGTCAATATTCATGGTAAGGGCCAAGTTTTCTCTAACAAGCCGATTTTGGTCGTTCTGCCCCCACATAAAATTAAACTAATACGCACTAAAAAATATAGACAAACAAGAGTATGTACACGGATCAACGTACCTCAGCCCATGATGAAGATCACGGGTCTTACCTCCGTTGTCCGGAAACCACCTTTTTGGTTTGACACTTGTCTAACCCAACAACGGTGCCAAAAATACTTGACAAAATTCNCAGAAACCACCTATTTGGTTTGACACTTGTCTAACCCAACAACGGTGCCAAAAATACTTGACAAAATTCCTTGCTAGTTTGTAACCCCTAAATACTACCCCTAAAATGTGTANTCTCTAACAAGCCGATTTTGGTCGTTCTACCCCCACATAAAATTAAACTAATACGCACTAAAAAATATAGACAAACAAGAGTATGTACACGGATCAACGTACCTCAGCCCATGATGAAGATCACGGGTCTTACCTCCGTTGTCCAGAAACCACCTATTTGGTTTGACACTTGTCTAACCCAACAACGGTGCCAAAAATACTTGACAAAATTCCTTGCTAGTTTGTAACCCCTAAATACTACCCCTAAAATGTGTATGACTTATAGGAATAAGGGAAGTATCACTCTCCCTTGGGATAGTATCAAAAGAAAGGGCAAGGAGTATGGAAAATGAGATGGTGGAAATATGAGATGTGTATACACAAAAAGTGTGTGTGTGTGTACAAAAGTGCTCCCCAAGCGCAAGGAGACGTTCGCGGGTCGTGTTTTACTTGGTGGTATTCCAAGGTCGTTTCCACGAGGAAGAAAGTAAACCAAAAGGAAGGTGATTTTGGGAAACAAGAGAGTGTAAAATATTTGATTGTTAAAAGTTGTTTGGTGGAGTTTGTTTTGATGCTAATGAAATGAGAAATAAATGTTGGCAAATCCAAGAGGTCACTCCAATAGGAATATCATCCCAAATCGAAACCCTCCTCCAATAGAGTATGAATGAATGATTGATTCGTGGGAAGTTAGGGATAATATTGGTGAGTATCAAAACATAAACCGTGACTAGGCCTACGGAATATCAAAGACTCACCAATCTATCCACCCTCAACCCAGTCAAACCGGACCACTGAACTCTGAAATAAGGGAGGAAAATAATTTGAAATGGTATACCCTATTGGAGGTTCCCCTTGGTTTTTCCAACTAAAGGATTTAGCTACTCATGCTTAAAATGAACTTGAAAATGTGATGAATGTGCATTGCAAAGGTAAGGAGTTCTAGAATCACTAGGTGCAAGCAAACATAAGCCCAAAATGCAAGAAATGAACACCCATTTGAAAGCTAAGAAAAATGAAGAACTTGATACATTAATGGTAAAAGCTTAAAGAGAGCATTAACTTACATTGAACTTGAAGGAAAATAACATTCATGACATTAAATGGAGTTCTACAGAGTCATACCAGAGGTTACAAGGCATTGTATTGAAAGAAATGCAAAAATCTCAATTTTCTCTCACTAGACACTATTTATCTTCTTCTACCCCAGACCATCTCTCTCTATCTCTATTCTCTATTCTCTACTGTCTAATGCTGAATAATGGAGAGAGTTGTTTCCAAAAATGTGCCCTGGAGTCTCCTGCAGCTCCTAATGTGATTCCCAACATAGGAGCATGAAATAAGGTAGGCTAGTGCAGGCTGTGTCTCCTCACCCAACAGTTTCTCTCTCTTCTCTCCACATTTATGACCTATGCTCCAAAAGTCCAAGAGGAGGTATATGAGGGGGTATTCTGTATGCTGGGAATGTCAGGGAGTTGCAGGAGAGTGTCATGGAGGGTCCCACGAAGTATAAATCTGAGTTGCAAAGCAGTTGGATAGAACAGCAGAGCGTACCAGTACTGCGTACCGGTACGTCGAACTCTAGAGTCTTTACCGCACCGGTACGCTATGTTCCAGTGGCTAGACCGTACCGGTACACTTCTGCATTCTTGTTTGGATTTTCTAATTTCATTTCTTTAAAGCTTTCCTCTGGCTATTCTTTCATCTCAAAACATCTTGGAAGGCCTTAAGGGACCTNTAATTTCATTACTTTAAAGCTTTCCTCTGGCTATTCTTTCATCTCAAAACATCTTGGAAGGCCTTAAGGGACCTTATTTAGCACATTTTAACTACAAACACCAAATATCATCGTTAATAACTCAATAGATATAACTCCAAACATTTAATCTTCAAAAGCAGTTAAAATATTATGATTAGCACCTAGAAATATGCAATGTTTTGTGTTAATCACTCAGCAGTCTGGTCTTCTCATAATTCAAGTGGATGTTCGAACGTGAGTTGGCATTCAAACATTCTTGCTTTGTTCCAACCTTCTCCAATTTTGTTCCCTAATGCACTGGTGTTACACTTAAGTGTGATATTTGTTATTCTTGAGCCTTTGTTCACTTTAGGACCTAAAATGTTGTTACTTAACCTCCATCAAAGTACAATTAGTCCCAAAAAGGCATAGTAAAATGCTAATTTTAAGCACTAAACAATGCATACCCACATGCTTAAACTATCACAAATGTTAGTTTGTTATCCAAGGAAAATAGTAACCACAATTTATACTTACCTTAAGATATTAGGAACACATCTTACCATTTTATCCAACCTCTTGCTCCACAAAAGAAATCGGTAAAGGAAGTGTAGCTTAGGGTTTTTTTTCAATTGAAAATAAAGAATTGTTTAAGAAAGAGTTGTTTGATTAGAACCAACTAGTTGTGTGTGTGTGAGAGAGAGAGAGAGAGAGAGAGATTGTGTGTGCAAATCTTGGAAGTTCTTAGCTTATAGAGAAGAGAAAGAACAAGCGACTGGGAAAGCTAGTAGACAAAATTTCCTATCATTATCTTGAAGTTTAAAATATTATAAATCTATAAGGATTTAACCTAACCTTGACACCTCTTAAGCATGACAAGGCTCTACGATTATTCTAGCATTGAAACCTCTTAAGAACGACAAGGCTCAGTTATTCTAGCATTGACAGCTCTTAAACACAACAAGGCTCAATCATTATTCTAACATTGACATCTCTTATACACGACGATGCAACATTTTCATAATTTTATTCTATTTCTTTTACTTACCTCCAAGTTTCCCATATTAGAATATCCATCCCAAAAATTTTCTTGTCACTTTTATGTGTAAATTACTTTTTCTCAAGATATAACAATGGTCTTCCCAAGCGTAAGAAAATTACGTAGTTTAGTCAGTTGGATAAATCTAAGGTCATCTCCTCAGGGAACGAATGGAATTCGAATGCCGATATGTGTGCAAGTGAAAATAAAAAACTTGTGATTTGTGGAAAAGATGAGAAAATGAAATTTTAATGTATTGTAATCAATAGTAAAATAGTTGGCCAATCCTCAGGAATTCACTTGTCATAATCAAGCTTGTAGATTCTCCCTTAAAACTCACCTAAGCTCATACTCAAATTTATTTAGATGGAAAATTTTCAACAAAGGCCACTATAAACTATTTATTACTTTGTAGATAGATAATAAATTTTTTAATGATAAATACATAGTTGCAAATCCTTACCCTAAGCATTAATCGTGCCAGAAATTTATTGACGATCAATCAAAGGGCATAAATAAACACTACTTTTTAAAAGAAATTTATATCATCCAAAAAATATACTACATGGTACAAACATATTGGATAGTCATCAAAACTTAATTATGAACAAGTTTCATTCCTCAAATCATGTCAAAACTTAGCTAAAAATAAGACCTATAAATCCAAAATCAACATAAAGCATCATGTCAACCTAAAGGAAATGAACAACAAGCTGAAAGGAAATCAACTCCAATAGATTAGATTCAAACACTCAATTCAAATACACAAGTAAACCTTACAAGAAAAGCTTTTAAAATGAAATGGAAAGTTTCCTGGTTGTCTTTTCCAAAAGCCGACAAATCTCTTACAATGTAAAACTTCACTTTTAAGGTATTAGACATAGAGAAGACTAACTAAGAGAAAAGAGACAGAGAGTGTCTATGTAAAGATCCTTCTCTCTCTCTNGATGGAAAATTTTCAACAAAGACCACTATAAACTATTTATTACTTTGTAGATAGATAATAAATTTTTTAATGATAAAGACATAGTTGCAAATCCTTACCCTAAGCATTAATCGTGCCAGAAATTTATTGACGATCAATCAAAGGGCATAAATAAACACTACTTTTTAAAAGAAATTTATATCATCCAAAAAATATACTACATGGTACAAACATATTGGATAGTCATCAAAACTTAATTATGAACAAGTTTCATTCCTCAAATCATGTCAAAACTTAGCTAAAAATAAGACCTATAAATCCAAAATCAACATAAAGCATCATGTCAACCTAAAGGAAATGAACAACAAGCTGAAAGGAAATCAACTCCAATAGATTAGATTCAAACACTCAATTCAAATACACAAGTAAACCTTACAAGAAAAGCTTTTAAAATGAAATGGAAAGTTTCCTGGTTGTCTTTTCCAAAAGCCGACAAATCTCTTACAATGTAAAACTTCACTTTTAAGGTATTAGACATAGAGAAGACTAACTAAGAGAAAAGAGACAGAGAGTGTCTATGTAAAGATCCTTCTCTCTCTCTCTCTCTTTTTATATATATATATATATATATATATATCCCATTCCCCCTTCTTGTTGGACATGAAATGTTGAATGAAAGGCGGAAGAAACTTCGCCAACCAATAAGGGGTCTTCTTGAACTTTGGAGAAGTGGTTTCCACCAATAGGGATAAGATTTATGGCGATTGGTAGCCTCCCTTGAGTGTAAGAGTGGCATAGTCGATACGACACACCAATGAAAACTAGAGAAAATTGTTCTCTATGTAGCCAACTTAAGATTAACCGGTTGAAATTCCCTGATGAACCAGTTGAAGCTTGGTGATCAACCAGTTGAAATGCTCTCAGTACTTTTGCTTCTTTTGAAATTTCTCTGATCAACTGGTTGAAATTTGGCTTTCAATTGGTTGAAATGATCTCAGTATCTCACACTGTCTTAGTATCTTCTAAAACCTATGATCAACCAGTCAAAGTAATCTCTCTTTAATTCCATCTGATTCTTTACTGCTACCTTTCCACTGCTTCCTTAAGCCTTTTCATTAAATTTCCCTTTATCCTTATCACTATTCTTACACCTGCAATCACAAGTGTGACTTTAATCAGATTACATGCCTAACAAGGGAGAATATTCAACCATTCAATGTGTAAAATGAATGGCTTAAGTTATGAAATGTGCAATATTAAGTGTTAAATATACCCCCAACTTAAGTTTTGCTAGTTCCTAGCAAACCAAAGATAAAAGATATGCATCCATTTATTCACTCATTCATGCACAATTAGTTTTATAACACAGTTGTTACATGATCAATCAAAACATAACCAACAATTTTAAAACATGGCATACAATAAAAGACAATATATCTATATATATATAACTATCAGTGGTACAAAAGTAGACAGAATATAACAACTTTTAAGACGCAACTGTGAGACCTTGACATGCATGGCATTGAATTTAATTGAATGTATGGGCATAATAGAGAGAATGTATAATATTTTAATGAAAAGTAGAATTTCCTTAAAAAAAATTGGGAGGTAAGTGTAATTACTTAATATTTTTATGCGAGTCAAGCATGAAATGGGGTATAAGTTTGTATAACACATGTAAATTTGCATTAGATACAAAGTAAATAATATTGGGGTTAAAATATAAGTTTAGATTATATTATAAATAATGGGTGGGAAGTAGAAATAATAAAACATGAATTAGTGTTTGATTTTAGCTCCAAAAGATGGATGGATGACGGTTGGTGAGGTTTTTTCTGTTTTGGTGGGTTATTGTGTAGAACTTTTAAGTTATGTGTATATGTAGGAATATATATGTATAGCTAGATGTGTACAAACAAAAAAATATATAGAAGTTTTATTTGGTGGGCCAACTAGAAACTACTTGGACATTACTTGGTGCATGGCTATTATGTGTGTGTGTGTGTGTGTGTAAGCAAAGCAAGTAATGGGTTTGATGTCCTTATCTTGTGTGTGTGCCGGAGATAAGGAAGCATGTGGTGGCTTAGGAAAATACTTGGATGTCTTTGAAGGTGGCCACGTTGCTCTCCTTAATTATGGGATGCCATGTGTAAATGAGGAAATGATGAGCTGCCATTCTTGTAGGAAACACGAAAAAATGAGGGAAACAAAATGAATAGGAGAGCACAAAGGGTAGACTAACTTGGTGAGGATTAACTGGAAAAAAAAAAAAAAAGAAGAAGAAGAAACCGAGGGGTGAAGTTGAGATCAAGTGGTGAAATTGGGTTTCGCTATAATCAAATCGACAAGCAATAGTCGGTAAGGAAATTTAATATCTTGTTTTCAATTAAATCATAATCAATATGCTAGATTAAACTTACATGGGGTATGTAAATATTAAGTATGTTTTTAATAATTATCTTGCATGAAGTTAAGAACTTATATGTTTAATAATTATAGTGAAACAGTTTTGAACTAGTGATGTTTATTAGGTGTTCAAAAGAAAATTATGGTTAATAGTTATGAAAATTACTTGGTTATAATGGTGTCAAGTATAATATTATATGGTTAATCAAGTATAAAAGAGATTGTCTTGTGTGAAATATTAATTACATGTGAGTATTTATGATCAGTATAATAGATTGAATGGTGCAAATAACACCATTCTAAGAAAGAATAAATTAAATTATTGAAATTATGAGGCTGAAATTTAAGTTTCTGAAATCAATAGATAAAAAAATAAGCGAATAAATCTAATTGTTAAATTCAAGTTGTAAATTAATGTATGATGCTAGAATTTAATATAAAAGCTGAAATAGTTTCCTTTAAGTGTTGAAAATAATAGTTAGATGAATGGTGGTGTTATTTGCATACAATAAAAAAATATTGTAGTGAATTAATGTAGTTCCTAATGTGATTGAGATATACTAATTTGAAAAGATTAACGAAGTCGGAGTATGATCATCATACACAACCAAAGTAGAGCATCAAATATATATTCATATGCATTCATTTGCATCAATTGAGTAATTTTAGGTCGAAGTTCACTTGCATCTGTACATATGCTAATTGTTAGGGTCGGACGCTACTACCTCGGTTACACATAGGGATTGACCGTAAAGAAAGGAAGGGTATCAATCAGCGGTAAAGGTGAAGTGTACTGTTTCATAATACTTGGAAATAAAAATATATGATTTGCCAAGTTTATTCTCTTATATGTGAAGAATCAATTTTGCCGAATTGATTTGAGTTGAGTTGCTTAAACTATGGATCAAATATGTTTTGTTGAAAAGCTTTTGATTTATCGAAAAGCTTGTAGTTTGTTGAAAAACTTGTGATTTGACTAATATCCACTGTACTAGAGTTGTTGATAGCTTGACATGGCTTAAATGTTGTTGATTTGGACACTGCACAGTTGTCGTGAGATAGCTTGACATTGCTTAAATGTTGTAGATAGTTTGACAGTATTTAAATGTTGTTGACTCATAGCACATGTGGACTATGTATTATGTTGTTTTATTGGCAGAGAGTATGAGATTTCAAAGTGAGTTGAAAACACTTTGATTTTGACGTTCTCCTAAGATTGTGAACATATTTTGGTGAAATAATATTTGTCCATATTTTTAATGTTTTCATTTATTATGATACACAATACGCTCAATAAAATATTTTGTTTCAGGAACCTGAAGTTTAGAGTGAGTACTCCACTATAACACTAGCAAAGTCGTGATAGAAGGTTCAGGAAACTAGTTTATGTACATATTGTATATGAGTGTTGATTTTTCCTTATTGTTTGTTGTAAAGGGATGAAATCTCTAATATTTTGTTTTAGTACAAATGACATCGTTGTGTACCTTGTTATATAGTTTTCTATTTTGATGGTGGCATTATTGATTTTTAAAATATATTTTTGCATTACAAATACAGGTATTGTCATTTTTTGAGTTACACTTCAATATTTTGAAAATCAAAGAGGGTCTCTCGGGATGGGGTGTGACAGTTTTTTGGTATCAGAGCTAGTGTCTATAGATTCTACAGACATGTTAAAGTCTAGCGCTAGTAGTGGACCGTAGGAAGTATGGTTGTAAGTCGGTAAAGTGGGTACGAGTTCTTGGTTATGTCCTAAGATGTCTAGTGATCACATGGTGCATATATGCATGTGCATATTATTTTATGTAACTGGATTTGAATTCCAGATATAGAGCGATGGAACCAAATTACTACGTTGAGGAGGTAGACTCTGATGCATCTGATTCAGTTGAGGGGTTAGTTCGATCAAATCAAGAGGTCTATAGTGGATCACATGGTGTAGATGAACAATCTGATGCAAGGGTGTGAGAGACTAGAAATCTCGAGTGGGAATTAGCACAGGCTGAAACGACAAAATATCGTATTTCCTTATTCGAGCATTTCAAGAAAGTTGGGCCACCAAGTTTTGTAAGGTCAATAAACCCATCTGAGGCAGAAAATTGAAAAAATACTATGAAGCGTATCTTTGATATTATACGCCCAACTGATGCATAAAAAGTCAGTTTTAATACCTTTATGCTCACGGAGGATGCTTTAAATTAGTTGGAGGATACAAAGAGATTGATGACCACCCCGACACAAGGAGCTCTAGATACAACTCCAATAAAGCTTACTTGGGCTCTATTTGAGAAGCGTTTGATGAACAATATTTTTCATAGTCATACCGGTATGAGAAAGAGCAAGTACGAGGTGGGACAAACTAGTAAATATATTGATAATTTTTCTAGGAACAGTCATAGGATGCAACCTTTTAGAAGCCATAATGTAAACTGAGCTGGGAGAACATTTTCAAGGTAGAGACAGATTTCATTTGGACAAAGATTCAACAGCTAATCTAATCGATGATCTTCTAGTGAGCAGAGTGGAAAAGCCACTTGTTGTCAATATGGGGCAACACGTCATTTTATTAAAGCTTGCCCACATCCAAGTCGAGGCATTGTGTGTTTTAGATGTGGCGAACCCGGACATATAGCTTTGCAGTGGCAAGGAGGGTTTGCATCTATGTCATCTTCAGTTGGTAGTGTGAGGATTGATGGTAATGTTTCTTCCAGTAATCGTGGTTGTGAGAGGAGATCAACAAACAAGTATACTGCTCCAAGAAATGTATTTGCTATGACTCGTCAGGATGCTCAAGCCACTCCTAAGGTTGTTACAGGTACACTCTCCATCTCTGGTAAAGATGCATGTGTATTGATAGATCCAGGATCTATACATTCATTTATATCATGTGCATTGAGCATGCATTTGGACCAAGACATTTTTGGATACTAGTTTAGTTGTTTCTACTCCAGTAGGAGAGGTAGTGATAGTGAATAAGGTATACAAGAGTTGTGTGGTACATGTGGGTGACAGAGATTTATATGTTGATCTTATATCTCTTGGAATTCAAGATTTTGATATTATTTTGGGGATGGATTGGTTATCAGCATATCATGCTACTATAGACTATTTTAGTAAATAGGTGATATTTAAGCTACCAAATGAAACAGAGTTTAGTTTTTTTGTTGTGATTGAAAAGTGACCCCAACAGGTCTAATTTTGGCTATGAAAGCTAAGAAATTATTGAGGCAAGGTTGTTAAGGATGTCTTGCTTATATAGTGGACACCAAGAAAGAAAGGTACAACTCAAGGATATTCTAGTGGTTCAGGAGTTTTCAGATGTATTTCTAGAAGAGTTACCTGGACTAACACTAGAGAGAGAAGTGGAGTTTACCATTGAATTAGTCTTAGGTACTTTACCAATATCCATTACTCCATATCACATGTCTCCTGCTAAGTTAAAATAATTGAAGATACAATTACAAGATTTACTAGAACAGAAATTTATCCGGCCTAGTGTTTCACCATAGGGTACTCCTGTCTTATTTGTGAAGAAAAAAGATGGGACTCTAAGATTATGTATTGATTTCCACCAACTTAATAAGGTAACAATACGTAACAAATATCCCCTTATCTCGCATTGATGACTTGTTTGACCAGTTGCAGGTGCGAGAGTATTTAGCAAGATTGATCTCAGGGCAGGTTATCATCAACTAAAGATAAGGAGTAGTGATGTTCCAAAGACAACTTTTTGGACTCGGTATGGTCAATTCAAATTTCTAGTAATGTCATTTGATTTGACAAATGCACCAGCTGCCTTTATGAATTTAATGAATCGGGTATTTCAACCTTACTTGGATTCATTTGTTATTATGTTCATTGATGATATCCGTGTGTATTCTCATAGTAAGGAAGAACATGAACAACATTTGAGGATTGTGTTACAAACTCTACGTGAAAAATAATTATATGCTAAATTAAGTAAATGTGAGTTTTGGTT
>CAUOFW020000714.1:238091-255089 GCA_963454935.2 Ilex paraguariensis | reverse complement strand
ACTGACATTTACACTCTACGGCATATCTCGTAGGTAATCCAAGTCCCTCCCAACCACCATACAATGAGTAAACCAACATATTCTCAATCAATTCACATTTTACCAATTAATCGCAAAATACCCAAATTTCACAAGTAAAGCGTCATAGCAAGATGGAATTAAAATGAGCAAAAGATCAATATAAAGATCATTTTCGTTGAACAATATCGAACACTAAATTTATAAAGTGAGAACCAAGGCAATATATGGAGAAAACTCAATTTTTCTTAAAACCAAGTTTGGAAGATGAAAAAGAGAAATTTAATGGTTACCAAACCATCCCATTATTCAAACATAGCATTTATTACAAGGAGAATTAAGAATCATACAAATCATATCAAATAAATATGGATGGGAGTGGAAAACATATGTATATACATAAACCCTAGCCTCAATGTAAGAAATTAGGAAGAAATCCCCTACCTCTTGGTTGTAGCTTCAATCTAAGACCCAAGATTCAAAATCTTCCTATTCTCCTTCCTTTTCCTCTTAATTTCGTCCTCCTAGGGTTTCTAGAGATTTGGGTGTGAGTGGTTGAGGAATAGAAGCAAAAGAAATGGGTGGAGAAGAGAAAACTTGAGAAATTCGGTTTTGATCTTTATGAGGTGGGAATCTCTCTTGACCTTGGTGTTTTTCTCTCCCTTTTCTCTTCTCTTAGGGCTCTAAGGTATTTAGAGTGGAAGGGAAATGAAGAATGGGAGAAATAGGGCTTGGAATGGGTGTTTTAAAACCCAAAAATCCCGACTTTTACTGTTCATCGTCTGTTTTGGGGGTTTTCCAGACTTACTGTTTTCCTTATTTTTGATCATGATAAACTTTGAATCTGAAAAAGTGCAAAACATGAAAGTTGTAGATCTAGATGTCTTCTGCATTGTGTCAAAATTTCAGCTCAATCGGACCATTGTAGCAAGAGTTATGACGATTCTACGACAACTGGTCCGGAGTAGGCAATGTACCCGGAGCAGCGCCCCAGCGCCCATTTGGGCGCCCCTTTTCACTTCCAATCCTTCCAACTTTAATCCTAACTTATCCTACATACTTTTCTACATCGACCTAATTAGTTCAAGTTCTTTTATAATTTATTTTGTACATTTTCATACCGAAACTAATCTTTTAACTACTCTTTCCTTGAGTTATACTATTTTATCATTTCAAATGAAATAATTACTGAACACCTATGTCTTTTATTTTTTTATTTTTTATTTTTATTTTAAACGCATGTGGGGTATTACACTTTTTGGGACATGTAATTTCAGGTGATGGTATCTTTGTGGATCCCAAGAAAGTAGAGGCAGTGGTAAAGTGGGAGAGACCACCTATAGTAATGAAGATTCATAGTTTCTTAGGTCATGTTGGATATTATCATAGATTTGTACAAGGATTTTCAGTATTAGCAGCACCTTTGACATGTTTGACTCAGAAGGATGCAAAATTTGATTGAAGTGATGCGTGTGAACACACTTTTCAAGAGTTAAAGCAGAAATTAACTTCAGCTCCAGTTTTGGCTATACCATCAAATAGTGGTGGATTTGTGATATATAGTGATACGTCTCATCAAGGTTTAGGTTGTATGTTAATGCAGCTTGGTAGGGTGATTGCCTATACCTCTTGACAATTAAAGAACCACAAAAGGAATTATCCTACTCATGATTTGGAGTCAGCTACTACTATTTTTGCTCTAAAGCTTTGAAGATATTATTTATATGGCGAGACATGTGAGATTTTTACATATCACCAAAGCTTAAATACTTATTCACTCAAAAAGGAGTTGAATTTGAGGCAAAGGAGGTGGATGTAATTAATTAAGAATTATGATTGCTCGATACACTACCATCTAGGGAAAGCTAAAGCGGTGGCTAATGCACTGAGTAGGAAATCAATGAGCAGATTGTCGTGCATTCAGTGTAACTGTATGAGTAATATTACTGAATTGAGAATGATGGTAGTGGTTATGGTATTAACTGATACATACTAGCAAAGTTCTACCTATGCTGGTGGATCGTATCAAAGAGTTACAACATCAAGATCCACAACTAGAAAAGATTAGAAAAGAAGTGCATAATGGAAGCAAGACAGATTTTGTAATTCGTGGTGATGATATGTTATGCTTTGGTACTCGACTTTGTGTGTCAAATGATACTACCTTGAAGAAGGAAATTCTAGATAAAGCTCATAATTCTTTATATGCTATGTACCCTAGGAGTACAAAATTATATTGAGATTTGATAGAGTATTATTGGTGGAGTGGAATGAAAAGAGAAATTGCTGAATTTGTTTCTAGATGTTTAGTTTGTCAGAAGGTAAAGACTGAGCATCAACATCTTGTAGGTTTATTGTAGCCTCTTCCTATTCCAGAATGAAAATGGGAACATATTACCATGGATTTTGTATTGGGACTTCCACAAACTCAAAGCAGACATGATTCCATTTGGGTTATTGTGGACAGATTGACAAAGTCAAGTCACGTTTTAGCCATCAAGTCTACTTATTTGCTTGAAAAGTATGCTCAAATTTATGTGGATGAAATTCTGCATTTGCATGGTGCTCCTGTATCCATTGTGGCAGATAGAGATCCAAAATTTACATCCAGATTTTGGTCTAGTCTACAACATGCCATGGGTACTACCTTGAATTTCAACACAACCTATAATCCTCAAACAGACGGGCAGTCTAAACGTACAATTCAAACCCTAGAGGATATGTTGCGTGTGTGTGTGTTGGAATTAAAAGGTAGTTGGGATACTCATTTGCCTTTAATAGAGTTTGCTTATAACAATAGTTATCACAATAGCATGGGTATGGCACCATATGAAGCACTCTATGACAGCAAATGTAAGACTCCAGTTTGTTGGAGTGAAAGTGGGGAAAAGACAAATATTGGGTCTCAAGCTAGTCCAAGAAACTACAGATAAAGTCAAAGTAATTCAGGATCGATTGAAAGTTGCTCAAAGCAAACAAAAAAGTTATGCTGATAAACGCAAAAACATTAGAGTTTGAAGTGGGTGATCGAGTATTTCTAAGGATATCACATTAGAAAGGTGTATTGAGATTTGGAAAGAAGGGAAAGTTTAGTCCAAGATATATTAGGCCTTATGAGATTCTAGGAAGGGTTGAGGCTACAGCTTACTGATTAGATTTATCTTCGGAGTTGTCTCGTTTACATAATGTATTTCATGTTTCCATGCTCCGTAGGTACATACATGTCCCGTCTCATGTATTGATTGAGATGCCTCTAGAGTTAAAAGAAGATTTAACTTACATTGAGGAACCATAACAGATTTTGGCTCGTCGAGAGAATGTATTACGTAATAAGGTAATATTGTTAATAAAAGTATTGTGGCGAAGTCATTCAATTGAGAAGGCTACCTTGGAAATTGAGGAGAATATGAAAACTCAATATCCTCATCTATTTTCATCATGTAAGTGAATTTTGGGGACGAAATTTTATTTAGGAGGGCAGAGTTCTGAATCCTTGACATGCATGGCATTGCATTAAATTGAATGTATGGGTATAATGGAGAAAATGTATAATATTTTAAGGAAAAGTAGAATTTCCTTAAAAAAAAAAAATTGGGGGGTAAGTGTAATTACTTAATATTTTTATGCGAGCCATGCATGAAATGGGGTATAGGTTTGTATAACACATGTAAATTTCCATTAGATACGAAGTAAATATTATTGGGGTTAAAATATATGTTTAGATTATATTATAAATGATGGGTGAGAAGTAGAAATAATAAAACATGAATTAGTGTTTGATTTTAGCTCCAAAAGATGGATGGATGGCGGTTGGTGAGGTTTTTTCCGTTTTGGCGGGTTATTGTGTAGTTCTTATAAGTTGTGTGTATATATAAGAATATATATATATATATAGCTAGATGTGTACAAACAAAACATATATAGAAGTTTTCTTTCGTGGGCCAGCTAGAAACTACTTGGACATTACTTGGTGCATGGCTATAACACGTGTGTGTGTGTGTAAGCAAAGCAAGTAATGGGATGTCCTTATCTTGTGTGTGTGCCGGAGATAAGGAAGCATGTGGTGGCTTAGGAAAATACTTGGATGTCTTTGAAGGTGGCCACGTTGCTCTCCTTAATTATGGGGTGCCATGTGTAAATGAGGAAAGGATAAGCTGTCATTCTTGTAGGAAACATGAAAAAATAAGGGAACAAAATGAATAGGAGAGCAAAAAGGGTAGACTGACTTGATGATAAGAAACTGGGAAAAAAAAAAAAAAAGAAAGAAAGAAACCAAGGGATGAAGTTGACNAAGGGTAGACTGACTTGATGATAAGAAACTGGGAAAAAAAAAAAAAAAGAAAGAAAGAAACCAAGGGATGAAGTTGACATCAAGTGGTGAAATTGGGTTTCACTATAATCAAATTGGCAAGCAATAGTCGGTAAGGAAATTTAATATCTTGTTTTCAATTAAAGCATAATCAATATGCTAGATTAAACTTACACGGAGTATGTAAAT
Organism: Ilex paraguariensis; assembly: GCA_963454935.2. Classification (NCBI taxonomy): domain Eukaryota; kingdom Viridiplantae; phylum Streptophyta; class Magnoliopsida; order Aquifoliales; family Aquifoliaceae; genus Ilex; species Ilex paraguariensis. Next base: position 250,573 of record CAUOFW020000714.1, on the reverse strand, counting down.
ATTAATTATGTTTTTAATAATTATCCTGCACGAAGTTAAGAATTTATATATGTTTAAGAATTATAGTGAAACAGTTTTGAACTAGTGATGTGTATTAGGGATTCAAAAGAAAATTCTGATTAATAGTTATGAAAATTACTTGGTTATAATGGTGTCAAGTATAATATTATATTGTTAATCAACTATAAATGAGATTGTCTTGTGTGAAATGTTAATTACATGCGAGTATTTATGACCAGTAAATTAGATTGAATGGTGCAAATAATACCATGCTAAGAAAGAATAAATTAAATTATTGAAATTATGAGGCTGAAATTTAAGTTGCCGATATCAATAGAAAAAAAAATAAGCGGATAAATCTAATTGTTAAAATTCAAGTTGTAAATTAATGTATGATGCTAGAATTTTATATAAAAGCTGAAATAGTTTCCTTTAAGTGTTGAAAATAATAGTTAGATGAATGGTGGTGCTATTTGCATACTATAAAAAATATTATAGTGAATTAATGTAGTTCCTAATGTGACTGAGATATACTAATTTGAAAGGATTAACGAAGTCAGATTATGATCATCGTATACAACCAAAGTAGAGCATCAAATATATATTCATATGCATTCATTTGCATCAATTGAGTAATTTTAGGTCGATGCACATATGCTAATTGTTAGGGTCGGAGGCTAGTACCTTGGTTACACATAGGGATAGACCGTAAAGAAAGGAAGGGTATCGGTTAGCGGTAAAGGTGAAGTGTACTGCTTCATAATACTAGGAAATAAAAATATTTGATATACCAAGTTTATTCTCTTATATGTGAGAAATCAATTTTGTCGAATTGATTTGAGTTGAATTGCTTAAACTATAGATCAAATATGTTTTGTGGAAAAGCTTGTGATTTATTGAAAAACTTGTGGTTTGTTGAAAACCTTGTGATTTGAGTAGTATCCACTGTGCTAGAGTTGTTGATAGCTTGACATGACTTACATGTTGTTGATTTGGACATTGTGCAGTTGTCGTGATACAGCTTGATATTGCTTAAATGTTGTAGATAGTTTGTCATTGCTTAAATGTTGTTGATAACTTGACATTGCCAAAATGTTGTTGTTGACTCATAGCACATGTGGACTGTTTATTATGTTGTTTTATTGGCAGAGAGTATGAGATTTCAAAGTGAGTTGAAAACACTTTGATTTTGACGTTCTCCTTAGATTGTGAACATATTTTTGTGAAATAATATTTGTTCATATTTTTAATATTTTCATTTATTATGATACGTAGTACACTCAAGAAAATATTTTGTTTCAGGAACCTGAAGTTTAGAGTGAGTCTACTACAACACTAGCAAAGTCGGGATGCAAGGTTAAGGAAACTAGTTTATGTACATATTGTACATGAGTGTTGGTTTTTCTCTGTTGTTTGCTGTAAATGGAAGGAATCTCTAATCTTTTGTTTTGTTACAAACGACATCGTTGTGTACCCTATTATATAGTTTTCTATTTTGATGGTGGCATTATTGATTTTTAAAATGCATTACTACATTACAAATGCAGGTATTGCTGCGTGTTGAGTTACACTTCCATCTTTAGAAAATCAAAGAGGGTCTCTCGGGATGGGGTGTGATAGCAACCTAGAATATTTTAGGTACATATGAGAGGAATCAGAGAGATTTACTCTTGACTAGGCTAATTATGTTGCATGTGAACATAGAAAACGGCAAATTTTTAAATAAGGGGAGTAAATTTGCAAACTTGGCATGAATTCACCTACTTTTCTTTGTTTAGTTTTTACTTGTTTTTTTACTTGTGAATGTCAAATAAGAAGGAGAACTTAATGTGTTTCATATTGATAGATCAACAGGTTCTCAAGCATATTGGGCAAGTAAGTTTCTAACATGCTACATATTTGTACTTGCATGATATATACATATTTATGCCCTATACTTATCTTGGTGCTTTCCAAACTTGTAATTATGTTATGTATTTCTCAAATATATGATGCATTTCACGAGATTTTGGTTTGAGTTGTGATGTGCATGACTATGATCTTCAAGCTTCATCCAAAGAAGAAGATCCTTGTATTAGATAGAGATTTAGAACGTGTACATTAGTGTTGAGATTAGACTCACAATTCTTTTGTTCAATGGTTTTGAATCGTAATCTTGATTTCTAACTTGTGTATTTTATCACGAAATTGCCAAATGGGGAGATTGTTGGATAATATGTATAATTGACTAATTTTGTGGAGTCCATTTTAAATCTCAACATATTTCATGGTCATGTTGCGATCAAGTTCAAGATTTGAAACCGTCATTGAAAAGAGGAGATCAAAAGTCAAAACAACATCATTCAACCTTCGTATGCACTTTCATGCTTAGGACAAGGTAATGACCTAGACATCTAAGATGAATCCTTGGTTATTTTTAACTTAGGTTGATTAGGATGAAAATAGAATTGGAAGCAATCTAACTATAACACCTAGGTGATTTTAAAATAAAAGATTTTCTAAACCATTTATGAGTTTTGAAAATATAATTTGAGTCATAATCAGACCCATTTTTTGAGCAACACCCTTTAGTGCTTAAAATGATAAGTTTTTGCATGATTTTATGCTTAAAAACCTGTATGGACCAATCTATGCTAGTTAGCCCTTGCTAGAGCGGTCTCTTTATGACTTAGAAAAAAAATGGGAAAAGGATACGAAATGCAACACAGGGCTTGCTAGCGGTCATTTTTGGTGGCTCGATTCTTATAGTCACTCAAGTGGTGCTTGCCTTAGTCGAGTTTGAAATATTTTTTTCATTCCAACGACAACTGCCCTCCCATCAATCAAGCGATCATTTACGAATTGAGCTTTCTTATTTACGAAGGCTACCCTTAGTCCAGGCCTATAAATAGGTAAAGCCTTTCCCACACCCAGGTTAAGCCTCTTGTGAGATTTCAAAGAGAGAAAATCATATTTCTACCTTGAGAGCTTCTACCACAACCTAGATCCCTGAGATCCAAAAAGTTATCCAAAAAGTTACCACTAGAGATTCTACCTAACTTCACAACTTAAAGAAGAAGATCTTGATGGTTTGATAAACCTATTAGTGTGTGCATATCAAGGATTGTTGATGTATCCATAATTGCTCGAGGCCTAGACGAACCATGCGGCGGGGAGGTCAGATTAAAGTTATGCAAAACGTTGAAGGATGACCTTTGGCTAAGAGACAACAAAGAAAAGAACATCTAGTTATGATATTAATTGAGATATAAGACTCGAGTACTTATATGTTGACTTAGAGAGTAGTGGATTAAACTTTGATGAACTTGTAAATCCCCATATATTTATAATAATGTGTAAGTAAGTACTAGAGGCATATGTATATAGCTAATAATTAAGAAATGAGTTAGATGTTATAATAGAAGATAATAATGTTTTGAATCTGGCAAAACATCTTTGGGAGAAGTTAAGAAGAGAATAACTAGATATTGCTTAGGTATTTTACCCATAACTTTTTATTCTAATATTAGATTGACCTGATTTTTTTATAGTAAAACTAGATTCCAAAAGCTACAAAAGTGTATCTCACAATAATTATTAATTAACTTCTAGGTAGGTGAAAATTGTATTGGAAGTTCAAAGAGGAATTGGGATTTACGTTAGAACACCAAGTCACCTTCGAACAAGGTTTAGCTACAATACTTTGGTGTTTGATAAAAAGTCTGACAAAAATTAAATACTGGTAGCAAAACATGTTTGTTCGAATGTCAATCTCTGTTCGATTGTGAGTGCGATTTTTACAGCAATCAGTGACACATTGACTGTTCAGATTCTAATCTTATAAATACCTAAGGACACCCTCTTTAGCCATATTTTTAGGGCTAGCCTAATATCAAAACTGTAAAACCCGATAAATTTAAACTTTTTATAAAAAGGGCAAAACGGTAAATTATCATTACAGTATGGGTTAAAAACCTGAATTTTCTAGATCTCGGATGAAGAAACGGACCTCACCGTTGGATTCATCTCACAAAATCTAATTATCCTGTCAAAATTTTATCGAATTCCGAGATAGTTGGATCTTTCACATTTTACGAGGCGATCGAGTCTCGGGTGACCCAAAAACAGGATTTTTAATAAAATTTTGAAAGTTAAAAAATAATTTAAGGCAAATTAAAAATAAAAATAATTTGAACTTAAACCGGGACAAAATTTAATCGTTTTTGGATGAAAATGGACCCGGGAAAAATAGGGTCGTGTGGCGCGTTGTGGGCCAAGTATTCTAAAAGTATAAATAGGGAAAAAATCATATTTTTTCCTCATTCTTCAGTCGGTTTCAACGTGAGAAAAGAAGAGAGAGAAAGGGCTTGAGTTCTCCACCTTCTCTCTAAGATCTAGGAAGCTTGAGTGCTCAAATCAACTCGGGCCAAGAGTTAAAATCGATCTCCTTGTCGAGGGCTACGCCTACATACCAAAAATGAGGGTTTTCAGCGAAGGTTTGAAAGACAAAATTTTGGAGGAGCTTGGTTTAGAGCTCGGGCTAAATTCTTGGAGCTTCTTGAAATTGATTTCACGCTTCAAGAGGTAGGGTTCCTTCCTCCTCGGGTTTATTTTACAACTTAAAGTGTTTTATGTAATGGGTAGGTTGATAGAGATTTATATCACTTGCCTATGAATGTGGAGTTGATGGAATCAATTGATTTGGTGAATTGGGTATGAGAAATTGACCTAAATTAAATTAAATTTCTAACTTGGAATTGGTATGTGGTAATTACTTATAATTCCATAGAACTTGGTATTATGTGGGCATGCTATGTGTTTTAATTATGCCTTTGTGAAAAAAGTGTGTTATTGGGATATATAAGAGGAAATAACATGTTTGTGATTTATTGTTGGAAATGAAGTGTTGACGTATGCTCATTGATATGTTGACATTGAGATGAAATTAGTGATAATTTGCATGATATATGTATACATGTAGTTAAAGTTGCTCATATGACATTCATTACATGTGGACATGACATTAAAATTGCAATGGTGTATTACATTGCATATGCACGGAGACATCGTATTTTATGGGTGTGGGTGCATGGTTGGCATCAAACACCGCGTAGGTGGATGATGGGTGGACTCGGAAAAGTTGCATTGAATATCCGACTGAGTCGCACAGTTGCATGAAAAAGAATTGGGTCGAGGTTAACAAGAAAGGCTAGACTATCCCTCGGGTGAAAGGCCCGGTGTTCTGATACGCACTTTCGTTGGTATAAGAGCCCATAAGGTGTGTCGGTGTATGCAAAACAGTTGGTGAAAGTCCATCAATTTCGTGCTGGTTGGGTGACTGTTAGTGTAAGTCCATAAATACCCACCCCAAGAAAGACCTTGAGGTTTTAAGTAGTCATTGGGCGTGTAACACCAATGGTGGGGGCGTGGAAAGCCCGACTTTGACACTTATGGCATATTATGAGGGAAGGTAAATGGCCAGAGCTTGAAAAGCTCGGTCTTATACACATAGGCTTTGCATATGTGGTGGAGCCAGGAAGGGCTCGGTTAAATTGCATGGATGGGCATCATCTCAATTCATGGCATGGTATGTTAAATTCCAACCTTGACTTGTTTAAGTGTTGGTTGGACTGATTGTTGTTGTTAAATGTTACATGTGAACATTGCATATGCACTTAGGTTGAAGAGTAGCCTCTGTAAGAAACATTCTACTGGGCGTTGGCTCACCTTATACGGGAAACATTTCAGGTACAGGGTTCGTACCGATGGAGGACTCACATTCGGGGCCTCAACGATGAAGAAAAGTCGGGTTGTGGCTTTTGAAAGCAAGTTTTTGTAAAATTTTTGTAAAATTCTATTTTGAGCATGTAATTGTGTAGATGGGCTTGTAATCATATGAAATTAATTGTAATAGAACTGGTATGTATCAAGTCTTATGTGAAAAATAATACTTTACATGTTTGGGATGTTTGTGGAAATGTTTGGAATGAATTGAAAATGAAAAATAGGTGAAACAGAAAATTCTTGATAAAACCTTCCGGAAGGTCTAGACAAACAAGGAAAATTGTCGAACAGTGAGTGAAACCTTCCGGAAGGTCTTCATATTCTTCACAAAATAAGGAATCCAGTGTGCAACTTTTTTCGGAAGGCTTGAACACACCTTCCGGAAGGTTGACACATATTTCTTCAAGATAGGATTCCAGTAAGCAAAATCTTCTAGAAGGTTGGGGAAACCTTTCAGAAGGTTTATGAAGACCTACCGGAAGGTCGGTGAAAAATCTCTGAAGGAACTTTTTCAATAAGTAAAACCTTCCGGAAGGTCGAGCAAAACCTTCCGAAAGGTTTTCTAAAAATCTGAAATTTTAAGAATACATTGTCATGCTTTTGGGCTATGTGTTATTTGGTTCCGATGACACAAATGGACCTTAAATGAGATACATTGAGGTATATTGAACCTCGATGGGATTAAATGATTAAAGAAAACACGATCCTCCTGTGGGTTGTAATCCCGGTTACAAGGATGTGATAAACGTGATGCCGGAATGGGCAACTATCACGGGTAATTCCGCGGGTTAATGGGTGATTAACGGGTTAACAAAGGACCCCCTGATTGTGAGGCGTCACAAAAGCCATTGGGGCAGCCGCTTAGGGCCCCCAATTTCAAAGGGCCCCATTATATGTACAAAATAACACATGTAATTTGGTCCAATAATAAAAAAATGCTCACCAAAAAAATATAAGTAGACCCAAAATAAATTAGAAAATATAATTGAACACATAGTNAAATTGTAATTGGTTGAGTATATAGTTTTTGACAAAGTGGTTGTTTTTAGCTCTTATATGATTTGGGTGTGATGGCCTTGAATTGCCTTCGAAAGATATCTTGGAGTATTAAAGAAGAGTCTATCCTAGTGGGGACGAGATGGTTGTCTATGTAAAACTTAGGTACATTTGAATTTTAGTGAAAAATGGCAAAATGGTAAAATGTTATTTCGGTACGGGTTGAAAACCTGTATTTTTCTAGAACTCAAATGACAAATCGGACCTCACCTTTAGATTCGTCTCGTGAAATCTAGTTGTTCAGTCAATTTTCGTCAGATTTTGAGATAGTCAAATTTTTCACATTTTGCGAGGCGACTAAGTGTCAGATGACCTCAAAAACGATCCCGAAAATAAAATATCAAAAATTTTAAATTAAGGAAGTTCATATAAAAATATTTTGAACTTAAACCGGGATGAAACTTAATGGTTTCGAGATAAAAACAGACCCTAGAATAGGGAACACGTGGCACGACGTGGCCCAAGCATTAAAGGGTATAAATAAGAGATAAAAATCTTATTTTCTCCACAACTCTCTGCTGGGTTTTAACGTTGGAAGATAAGAGAGGGAAGAGAGGGAAAAACAAAGAAAACTTCATCTTCTATCTACGATCTACGGAGTTTCGCCGATCGAAATCCTTTGGGTCAATTATTAAAATTCTCTATGTACGCAACCATACCAAAAATGACAGATTTCACCGAAGATTCAAAAACGAAATCTTGGGGAAATCAAAGTTAGAGTTTGGAAGGTATTTTTGAAAACTGTTCTACCATTGTGTTACGCTTCAAGAGGTAGGGTTTTCATCATAACTAGGTTTATTTCCAATCTAGGAGGATTATGTGAAACGAGTAGGTTGTTAGATGTATTTTAACGCTTGTCAATTGTAATTAATTTAATGGAAATGGATAAATTCAATTCTAGTATGAATTGGTAATTAGAAATTGCACATGGTTAAAGTGGTCCATATGACATTCATTGCATATTAGACATGATTGTTGTTTTGCAATTGTACATAACATTGCATATGCACGGTTGGCATCAAATCTGCATGGTTGGCATCAAATGTGACACCCCTAAAATCGGGGGTCCTTTTTGTCAACCATTGACCACCCGTCAACCCACAAAAATACCCGTGATTGTCGCGGAATCTGACTTCACGTCTATCATATCCCCTTAACCGAGATTATAACCCATATGTTTAACTTGTTTACGTTTTACCATTTGGCCTAATCGAGGTCAATGTACTACAATTTATACACATTTGATGTCCATTTATATCCTTGGAGTGAGGGAACACATAGCCCAAAAGTCTGGCCAAGCATTCTTAAAATTTCAGATTTTTGGAAAACCTTCCGGGCAGGTTTTCATAAACCTTCCGGAAGGTTCTCTCAATCTTCCGGAAGATCGAGTACACTAGAACCCTATCTTAAGAAAGACGCNTAGCCCAAAAGTCTGGCCAAGCATTCTTAAAATTTCAGATTTTTGGAAAACCTTCCGAGCAGGTTTTCATAAACCTTCCGGAAGGTTCTCTCAATCTTCCGAAAGATCGAGTACACTAGAACCCTATCTTTAAGAAAGACGTGTCGACCTTCTGGAAGGTGTGTTAAACCTTCCGGAAGAAGTTACACACTGGATTCTCCCATTTTAGAAAAATGTGAAGACCTTCCGAAAGGTTAGAATCGACCTTCTTGAAGGTTTAACCCACTTTTTAACAATTTTTTCTTGTCTTTGTCCAGACCTTCCGGAATGTTTGTTTCGACCTTCTGGAAGGTTTTGCCCAGAATTGTCTGTTGCACCTATTTTTCATTTTCAATTCATTCCAAACCTTCTCACAACCATCCAAAACATGTAAAATATAGTTTTCTACATCATACATGATCCATACAAGTTCTATCACATTTGATTCATACATTTACATGTCAAAACGTATTTTTTAACAAAAATTTTATAAGACTTCAAAACAAAAGCCACATTCCAGCTTTCTTCATATTTGAGGCTCTGTGTAAGGCCCCTCAATCGGTGTATATCCCGCACCTGAGATGTTTTCCCTTATAGGGTGAGCCAACGCCCAGTAGAATATTTCCTACAGGGCTATTCCCCAACCTAAGTGCATGTGAATATTCATGCAATATTTTCCAACAACAATCATTCCACCCGAGATTTAAGCAAATCAAAGTTGGAATCTAACATGTCATGCCATGAAATGAAATGATATCTATTCATGCAATTTACCCGAGCCCTTCCCAGCTCCACAACACATGCAATGTCAATGTGTATAAAATCGAGCTTTTCTAGTTCCGGTCGTTTACCTTCACCCCATGCTATGCAGTGAGTATTAAAACCGGGCTTCCCAAGCCCCCGCCATTTGTGTTACACACCCAATGACTATTTAAAATCTCCGAGTCTTTCTTGAGGTGGGTATTTATGGACTTACACCAACGGTCACCCAACCAACACGAAATTCTTGGACTTCCACCAACGGTTTCGAGTACACTGACAGACTTTACGGGCTCTTATACCAACGGAAGTGCATATCCGAACTACCAGGCCACTCACCCGAGGGATAGTCTAGCACTTCTTACTAACCCCGACACAATTCTTTTTCATGCAACCGTGCGACTCAGGCGGATATTCAATCCAATTTTCCTGAGCCCACTCGTCAACCACCAAATTTGGTGTTTGACCAACCCATGCACTCACCCATGCCCACACTCATGTCTCATGCCCAAGGATGTGATGCTCCCATGCAAATACAATGTAATGCACCATTGCTATCTCAATGTCATGTCCACATGTAATAAATGTCATATGAGCAACTTTAACCACATGTATACATATATCATGCAATTTATCACCCCATTCAATATATCAATGAGCATACGTCAATATTTTATTTTCAACTAGAATTCACAAGCATGTTATTTCCTCATATATATCTCAATAACACACTTTGTTCATAAAGGCATAATTAAAACACATATCATACCCACATAATATCAAGTTCCGTGGAATTACACAAGCAATTACCACATACAAATTCTAAGCTAGGAATTTAATTTAAATTAGGTCAATTTTCCACACCCAATTCACCAAATCAATCAATTTCATCAACTCCACATCCATAGGCAAGTGAGATATATCTCTATCAACCTACCTATTACACAAAACACCCTAAGTTGTAAAATAAACCCAAGTATGAAGGAACCCTACCTCTTGGTGCGTAAAGAACGATCGTAGGAAGTCCCAAGAATCTGCTTCTAGCCCAAATCCCAAGCTTCCAAAAAATCTCATACCTTGATCTTCGATAAAACCCATCATTTTTGGTACGTAGGCATAGCCCTTGACGAGGAGAGCAACTTTTCCTCTTGGGCCGAGTGGATCCGAGCACCCGATCTCTATAGATCGTAGAGAGAAGGTGGAGAACTCAAGCATTTTCCCTCTCTTCTTTCTCATGTTGGAACGGGCTGAAAAAATGGGGAGAAAATCAGATTTTCTTCCCTATTTATAGTCTTAGAATACTTGGCCCACAACGCACCACACGACCCACTTTTTTTTCGGTCCGTTTTCACCCTAAAACGATTAAATTTCGTCTCGGTTCAAGTTCAAAATAATTTTATTTTAATTTGCCTTAAATTATTTTTTAAATTTTGAATTTTTATTAAAAATCCCGTTTTTTGGGTGATCCGAGACTCGACCGCCTCGTAAAATGCAAAAAATCCGACTAACTCAGAATTCGATGAAATTTGACGGGCTAACTAGATTTCGGGAAATGAATCCAACGGTGAGGTCCATTTTGTCATCCGAGTTCTAAAAAATTTCAAGTTTACAACCCGGACTATAGTGGCAGAATTATCATTTTGCCCTTTTTCATAAAATGTTTAAATTTATTCGGGTTTTACATTCTTTCCCCCCTTAAAAGAATTTCGTCCCCAAAATTCACACATACATACACACTTAACCGCATGCATATGCAACAATGATATTATACTTAAAATTATAAAACTTATACCTTCATCCTTGAACAAGAACGGATAGTTGATTCGTATATTGTCCTCACGCTCTCATGTCGCCTCCTCCATACCACGGTGCTGCCATAACACCTTCACTAACCTCACGGTCTAACCTCACAAAACCTGCTCCCGACTGTCCATGTTACGCACCGGTCCCATTCGCGTCAACAATCATCTCACCCCAATCCACCACATGTGTCGAATCTAGAGTATACTTCCGGAGCACAGAAACATGGAACACCACGTGAACACCTGATAGATTTGGTGGTAACACCAACCGATAAGCCACTGTACCCACCCTCTCGAGTACCTCGAGGGACCCGATAAACTTCAACGACAACTTTCCTCATTTTCTGAACCTGACCACTTCTCTCTTGGGCANTGTACCCACCCTCTCGAGTACCTCGAGGGACCCGATAAACTTCAACGACAACTTTCCTCATTTTCTGAACCTGACCACTTCTCTCTTGGGCATCACCTTCAAGAAGATGTGATCTCCTACCTCAAACTCCAGAGGTCGCCGCCATCCGTTGGCATAGCTCTTCTGCCGACTCTGAGCCGTAAGAAGACGCTTTCGAATCAAATCCACCTTCTACGAGGTGTCTTTAATCAAATCCAGACCCATAGAGAGTCTCTCTTCCACCTCCGTCCAATAGACCGGAGAATGGCAAGGCCTCCTATAAAGTGCCTCATAGGGTGTCATCTATATGTTTGTCTGATAACTGTTATTGTAGGCGAATTCCACTAAGGGTAAGTGATCTTCCCAACAACCCTTGAGATCTAGGACGCATACCCGCAGCATGTCTTCTAATATCTGGATGGTCCTCTCCGACTGACCGTCCGTTTGGGGATGAAATGTTGTACTCATCGTCAATTGAGTCCCCATAGCCCGTTGGAAGCTCTCCCAAAAGTGGGCAGTGAACCTGGAATCCCGATCTGATACTATAGATACAGGCACCACATACAACCTAACAATCTCCTATATGTACAATCTGCAAAATTCCTCCAGTCAGAAGGTCATCCACACCGCCAAAAAGTGCGACGACTTTGTAAGCCGGTCCACTATCACCCACACTGCGTCATGTTCCCGCGATATCTGTGGTAAGTGAGTCACAAAATCTATGGTAATATGCTCCCACTTCTACTCAGCTACCTCCAAAGGCTGGAGCAACCCCGCTGGTCTCTGGTGCTCAACCTTAATCTGTTAACACGTAAGGCATCTACTGACGAAGTCACCAACTTGCCTCTTCATCCCACTCCAATAATACTGGCGACAAAGATCATGGTACATCTTCGTGCCACCTGGATGCACTGTAAATCGGGAGTTGTGGAACTCCCTAAGGATCTCCTCCCTAAGGATTTCCTCTCTTAGATCCACTAACTGGGAACTATAACCCTTATTCTGTATCGAAGGCTATCATCTGAGTGAATGGTCCACCCCTCGTCACTGGTACCCGCCTGCACTCGATTCCTAATGGATAATAACTCGGGGGTCCTGCCTTTAGGACTCAATCACCCTGCTTAGTAGGAAAGGCGTAGACCCCAAGCTCCCTAAAATGCCCTGAGCCTGATCCCTGTAGTGCAGCCCGAACTGTCCTACAGTCTCAAACATCTCCCACTCCCGGGAAACCACACTAGCCAAGACTCCCCTCGACTTTCGACTGAGTGCATCA
>CAUOFW020000714.1:223682-235110 GCA_963454935.2 Ilex paraguariensis | reverse complement strand
AAAAGGATTGACCCTCCTTCTTCTTGTCTTTAACACCCGACTCTCAGATTCTCTGTGCGTCTTCAACCTCCCTCTCAATGGTCATAGCTGTTGAAACCATTGAGTCCAAGTCTTGCAGAATAAGACCCATAATTTTACCCTGGATGGACAATTTAAGATCATCCTCAAACTTCCTCACCTTGGCCATGTCAGTGGCCACATAGTCATCGGCGAAATGGGCTAATTCGGTGAACTTAGCCACGTATTCCATCATCGTCATCGTCCCTTGTCACAAGTCTAAGAACTCATAGGCCTTTGCATGTCCTGCGACAGCCAAAAAATAATTTTTCATGAAAAGTTTCTTGAACTCTCCCCATGTCATGGTCTCAAAGTTCTTTGAATCCTTCACCCAATCCCACCACACTTGGGCTTCTCCCTCTAGCTGGAATGCAACTAATCTTATCTTCGTGGCATCGGAGGTGATCTCCATTGCCTCTAATATCTTGCTGATTTGTCAGAACTAATGGTCGGCTACCATCGGGTCCGCCCCCTCCCTTGAATACCGGAGGCTTATTTGTCTTGAACCTCTAGAGGTTATTAGGGCCTCCTTGTCCCACATTTGCACTAGTCTGTGCAATATTGGCTGCCGCAGTACCAATCGCCTCTATAAAGGCTTGTTGGTCAATGGTCGATGGTGGTGGTTGGTTGTTGTTCCACCCACCGCCTCGACGTCCTCTTCCTCTATTAGCCATCTACGTACATGTAGAATAGCAATAGACCAACAACTTAGTATCCCAAAGTTAGGGATCAAGTTTACACCTTGAACTATCTCGTTCCCTTGTTTTTTGACTTCCAAGGTTATGTTTTCTAACCCTAGTGTCACTTTTTCAAATACATTTTATCATGTATATCATTCACATAACACATATCACATAACATGTAACACGTAGTATTTAAACACATAATCATGATTGCACAATGCATGTAATAGTCTTGACCCATGCCCAACAGCCCTAGGTAAAAATCGTATACCTATGCTCTAATACCAAGCTGTGACACCCCTAAAACTAGGGGTCTTTTTTGTCAACCGTTGACCACCTGTCAACCCGCGAAAATACTCGTGATTGTCGCAGAACCCAACTTCACGTCTATTACATCCCCTTAACCAGGATTATAATCCATATGTTTAACTTGTGCACGTTTTATCATTTGGCCCGATCGAGGTCCATTGTACTACAATTTATACTCATTTGATGTCCATTTTATATCCTTGGAGGGAGGGAACACATAACCCAAAAGCCTGGCCAAGTATTCTTAAAATTTTAGATTTTTGAAAAACCTTTCAGAAGGTTCCCTCAATCTTCCGGAAGATTGAGCACACTAGAACCCTATCTTTAAGAAAAATGTGTCGACCTTCCGGAAGGTGTGTTAAACCTTCCGGAAGAAGTTACACTCTAGATTCCCTTATTTTAGAAAAATGTGAAGACCTTCCAGAAGGTTAGAATCGACCTTCTGGAAGGTTTAACCCACTGTTCAACAATTTTTCCTTTTCTTTGTCCAAACCTTCCGGAAGGTTTTGCCCAAAATTGTCTGTTTCACATATTTTTCATTTTCAATTCATTCAAAACCTTCTCACAACCATCCCAAACATGTAAAATATAGTTTTCTACATTATACATGATCCATGCAAGTTCTATCACATTTGATTCATACATTTACATGTCAAAACATACTTTTTAACAAAAGTTTTACAAGACTTCAAAACAAAAGCCACATTCCGGTTTTCTTCATCTCTAAAGCTCCGTGTAAGGGCCCTCCATCGGCGTATATCCCGCACCTGAGATGTTTTTCCGTATAGGATGAGTCAATGCCCAGTAGAATATTTCTTACAGAGGCTATTCCCCAACTTAAGTGCATATGAATGTTCATGCAACATTTTTCAACAATAATCATTCCACCCAAGATTTAAGCAAATCAAAGTTGGAATCTAACATGTCATGTCATAAAATGAAATGATACTCATTCATGCAACTTACCCGAGCCCTTCCTAGCTCCATAACACATGCAATGCCGATGTGTATAAAATCGGGCTTTTCTAGCTCCGACCGTTTACCTTCACCCCCATGCTATGTAGTGAGTATTAAAATCGGGCTTTCCAAGCCCCCGCCATTTGTGTTATACACCCAATGACTATTTAAAATCTCCGAGTCTTTTTTGGAGTGTGTATTTATGGACTTACACCAACGGTCACCCAACCGACACAGAATTCATGGACTTTTACCAACAGTTCTGAGTACACCGACACACTTTATGAGCTCTTATACCAACGAAAGTGCGTATTCGAAATACCGAGTCTCTCACTCGAGGGATAGTCTAGCCCTTCTTACTAACCCCGACCTAATTCTTTTTCATGCAACCGTGCGACTCAGCCGGATATTTAATCTAACTTTTTTAAGCCCACCAAGTTTGATGTTTGACCAACCTATGCACTCACCCATGCCCGCACCCATGTCTCATGCCCAAGGATGTGATGCTCTCATGCAAATGCAATGTAATGTATCATTGTTATCTCAATGTCATGCCCACATGTAATGAATGTCATATGAACAACTTTAACCACATGTATACATATATCATGCAATTTATCACCCCATTCAATATATCAATGAGCATACGTCAATATTTTATTTTCAACTAGAATTCACAAGCATGTTATTTCCTCATATATATCTCAATAACACACTTTGTTCATAAAGGCATAATTAAAACACATATCATACCCACATAATATCAAGTTCCGTGGAATTACACAAGCAATTACCACATACAAATTCTAAGCTAGGAATTTAATTTAAATTAGGTCAATTTTTCACACCCAATTCACCAAATCAATCAATTTCATCAACTCCACATCCATAGGCAAGTGAGATATATCTCTATCAACCTACCTATTACACAAAACACCCTAAGTTGTAAAATAAACCCAAGTATGAAGGAACCCTACCTCTTGGTGCGTAAAGAACGATCGTAGGAAGTCCCAAGAATCTGCTTCTAGCCCAAATCCCAAGCTTCCAAAAAATCTCATACCTTGATCTTCGGTAAAACCCATCATTTTTGGTACGTAGGCATAGCCCTTGATGAGGAGAACAACTTTTCCTCTTGGGCCGAGTGGATCCGAGCACCCGATCTCTATAGATCGTAGAGAGAAGGTGGAGAACTCAAGCATTTTCCCTCTCTTCTTTCTCATGTTGGAATCGGCCAAAGAAATGGGGAGAAAATCAGATTTTCTTCCCTATTTATAGTCTTAAGAATACTTGGCCTACAACGCGCCACACGACCCACTTTTTCCAGTGTCCGTTTTCACCCCCAAAATGATTAAATTTTGTCTCGGTTCAAGTTCAAAATAATTTTATTTTAATTTGCCTTAAATTATTTTTCAACTTTTGACTTTTTATTAAAAATCCCATTTTTTGGGTGACACGAGACTCGACCGTCTCGTAAAATGTGAAAAATTCGACTAACTCAGAATTCGATGAAATTTGACATGATAATTAGATTTCGCAAGACGAATCAAACGGTGAGGTCCATTTTGTCATCCGAGTTCTAAAAAATTTTAGGTTTACGACCCGTACTATAGTGACAGAATTATCATCTTGCCCTTTTTCATAAAAAGTTTAAATTTATTCGGGTTTTATATTCTTCCCCCCTTAAAAGAATTTCGTCCCGGAAATTCACACATACATACACACTTAACCGTATGCATATGCAACAATGTCATTATACTTAAAATTATAAAACTTGTACCTTCATTTTCGAACAAGAACGGATAATTGATACGTATAGTGTCCTCACGCTCCCATGTTGCCTCCTCCATACCTCGGTGCTGCCACAACACTTTCACTAACCTCACGGTCTTACCTCACAAAACCTGCTCATGGCTATCCATGATATGCACCGGTCCCATTCGCGTCAACAATCATCTCACCCCAATCCACCACATGTGTCGAATCTGGAGTATACTTCCGAAGCATAGAGACATGGAACACCGTGTGAACACCTGATAGATTTGGTGATAACGCCAACCGATAAGCCACTGTACCCAACCTCTCAAGTACCTCGAAGGGCCCGATAAACCTCAGCGACAACTTCCCTCATTTTCTGAACCTGATCACTCTTCTCTTGGGCATCACCTTCAAGAAGACGTGATCTCCTACCTCAAACTCCAGAGGTCGCCGCCATCAGTCAGCATAGCTCTTCTGTCGACTTTGAGCCGGAAGAAGATGCTTTCGAATCAAATCCACCTACTCCGAGGTGTTTTTAATCAAATTCAAACCCATAGAGGGTCTATCTTCCACCTCCGTCCAACAGACCGGAGAATGGTAAGGCCTCCCATAAAGTGCCTCATAGGGTGTCATCTGTATGCTTGCCTGATAACTGTTATTGTAGGCGAATTCCACTTAGGGTAAGTGATCTTCCCAACTACCTTTGAGATCTAGGACGCATGCCCGCAGCATGTCCTCTAATATCTGGATGGTCCTCTCTGACTGACTATCCGTTTGGGGATGAAATGTTATACTCATCGTCAATTGAGTCCCCATAGCTCGTTGGAAGCTCTCCCAAAAGTGGGCGGTGAACCTGGAATCTCGATTCGATACTATAGATACGGGCACCCCATGCAACCTAACAATCTCCTATATGTACAATCTGTAGAATTTCTCGAGTCGGAAGGTCATCCGCACTGCCAAAAAGTGCGACGACTTCGTAAGCCGGTCCACTATCATCCACACTGCGTCATGTTCCCGCGATGTCCGTGGCAAGTGGGTCACAAAATCCATGGTAATATGCTCCCACTTTCACTCAGCTACCTCCAAAGGCTAGAGCAACCCTGCTGGTCTCTAGTGCTCAACCTTAATCTGTTGACACGTGAGACATCTACTAACGAATTCACCAACTTGCCTCTTCATCCCACTCCAATAATACTGGCGATGAAGATCATGATACATCTTCATGCCACCTGGATGCATTGCAAATCGGGAGTTATGGAACTCCCTAAGGATCTCTTCCCTAAGAATCTCTTCTCTCAGATCCACTAACTGGGGAACTATAACCCTTCCCCTGTACCGAAAGCTGTCATCTGAGTGAATGGTCCAACCCTCGTCACTAGTACACGACCCACTTTTTCTCGGGTCCGTTTTTACCCCGAAACGATTAAATTTTGTCTCAGTTCATGTTTAAAATAATTTTATTTTAATTTACCTTAAATTAATTTCCAAATTTTGAATTTTTATTAAAAATTTTATTTTGTGGGTGACCCGAGACTCGACCGCCTCGTAAAACGTAAAAAATCTAACTAATTTAGAATTCGATAAAATTTGACGTGATAACTAGATTTTATGAGACGAATCCAATGGTGAGGTCCGTTTCTTCATCCAAGTTCCAAAAAATTTTAAATTTACAACCCGTACTGTAGTGATAGAATTATCATTTTGCCATTTTTCATAAAAAATTTAAATTTACCCGAATTTTACATCAAACACTACACTTGATGGATAATGGGTGAGCTTAGGAAAGTTGGCTCAAGGACCCAATTGAGTCGCATTATTTACATAATAAATTGGGTTAGAATTAGCAAAATGGGTTAAATTATCCCTCAGGTGAGAGACCCAGTGTTTAGGATACGCACTCCCTTAGTTTAGTCCATAAAATGTGTCGGTGTATGAAAAATTATTGGTGGAAGTCCATGAATTTCGTGTTGGCTAAGGGTTGTTGGTGTAAGTCTATAATATTCACCCTAAGAAAGACCTGAAGATTTTTAAAAAGACCATTGGATATGCAACATCAATGGCAAGGGCTTGGAATGCCCGATTTTATACTCATGACATTGCATGGGTGATGAGAGCTAGTAAAGGCTCGGGTTGAGTTGCATTAGTGAGTCTCATCTTATTTCATGACACGATATAGTGAATTCCAACATTGAGTTGCATATTCTTGATTGGAATGCTTTGTAGCTTGTTGAAATTTCATGTGACATTTTATATGCATCTAGGTTGGGGAGTATCCTTTTTTAGGAGATATCTTATTGAGTGTAAGTCACTCTTTATGGGAAACATTTCAAGCACAGGGTATATATCGGTGGACATTTCACACTTGGGGCCTCAAGGATGAAGCAAAGCCGATTTGTGGCTTTTAAACCATATTTTGTAAAACAATTGCTAAATTTGATTTTGGACATGTAAATCTATGGAAAATAATTGTAATCGAACTTATATGAACTATTTTTAATGTAAAATTGTGTGTTGTTATATGAGTATAGATAAATGGACCCGGTTAAATCAATGTTGTGTGATTACACATGTTGTGTTTTGGGTAGAGTTCCCCATACAAATGAGACTCTGCCCAAATTTTGTTAAATTATGGATCTTTGTAAATAGGGCATAACGACATGATATCAAGTTATACGGTATCCATGAGTATTCTGCAGGTTGATGGGTGATCAATGAGTTGACGGGTGATCAACGGGTTAACAAAGGACCCCCAATTTTTGGAGCGTCACAATCAAACGCTTGTATGGGGTTGTTTCTTTTAGAGGTCAACCATTATTGTTCACATAGATCTGAGGTTGAGGAATAGTATACCTTTCTTGGGAATAGATTCGTCAATGCCATATGAAAACGGTACATGCCTTTCCTATAATTGTTTGTGATGTGGCTCTATAGGGAATGATTGAGATTATTTGTGATTGTGGTGGGTGAAGCAACCAACATACATGAGAAACTTAAGATGATGTTTATTAAATTATTCTTTCTGTACTCTAATTCCTAAATGTTTACTTATGTTATTGAATTACTGTATTCCGTAAACTTGAGATCGTTACAACTGACATTATTTTACTTTCAAAAGTTATATACACTATTTTTCTAATAGATACTTCCCTATTCTATGTTTTGAAAATCCTTGTTTGGATTTTAGAGGAATTTTCTATGGGCTTTTGTTCACCCCTTACAACAACATTTATAGATATTGACATAAAGGAGGATGTCGACTTAAATGAGTAGATAGATTTTGAGACCGAGGTCGATCAATACAATAATCTCAGTGGTGAGGATTAGAGTTATTTTTACAGTCGATGAATTTTAATCCATTTAGTTAGTGATGTAATAAACATTCGTTAGTTAGTAGTTTATTTTGAGAACTGGTATCATTTAACTATTTTTGAATGTAAACTTGGAGAAATCTACTTTGTTTAGTTTTGGGAGTTTTATTTATTTATGATGAATGGTGAATGGTGAATGGTTTTGATATATGTTTGGATGATTTTTAGTTGTTCTTATGGTTTGATGGTTGTAGACAGGTAATGCCCAAATTGTGGAATTTGGGGCGTTATAGAACCAAGAAGGTTCCTTGTAGTTTTTTTCGAGGAGGATTTCTGCACTAACAAATCACTTGTGTTCTTTATTGTTTATTGTACACACTTATAATTATTTGCACACATACACACTATGTATTTGTTGGAATGATTGTTTCATATTCATCCATACATAGTTGTGCAATTGGGTTCGGGATTTGGGATTGACGTGAGATTGATTATGAGCGAATGAATTGAATATTAATTTAATCAATCGTTATGGTGAAAATGGGTTGTGGTGACTAAAGAGGTTCTCACATTAATTTTTATATCTTTATGAGACGAGGTAATTGTGGTGTGTTATGTTTTAATTGGTAATCAAGTAGACTAAAATTGAAAAATATATTCACCCATCTCTAGGTAAAGTGTCTATTACTATACGTGTATAATTGTGATGGAAGATATACATTGAGTTTCCCCTCCTAGAACAACACATAGTTTGAAAGTTTTTTTTAGCTGATGCCATCATTAATGGTTAGTATTCATAACACCCGACAAATTAGGAGTTTAACGATGACAAGATTAAATGTTGATGTAATGTCAATTTTTAAATGTTAGGGTGCTTGTTCAATTTATGTTGAATATCAAGGGCCTGTGTTAAATTTACGATAACTTTATGCAAAAATCATAATTTAGCTCTCAAAAGTTCTACCACATCTATAAATTTTGTTTCAAACACATTCTTGTTAGTTTAAAAATCTCGCTCTCACACAAAGGTTTGTCTCCTTTTTAATTTGAGTTTCTACGTTAGAATGGTTTGTATCAAATGAAACATTTTATTCTAATATTAACTTAAATTTGAGTAAAAAATTAGAATAATGCTATTTAAATTTAAAAATTTAATATAATTTATTGATCTAATAATATAATTTTATAAGAATTATCGAATTAACATCAAATTCTAATATTTAATAAAACCCTCAATCAATTCAAACATTATAATAAATTAAGTTAACAAATGGTATCAATTAGTTAAATCCCAATAACCTTCCCCAAAAATTTGAATCAAGGGCGAAATGCTCTATCAGGCTAAGTCACTAGTGAACTATAAAAATGCGCGTACTTTGTTAGAAAAAAAAAATGATCACTCATGCTGCCGTTTATGTAGGTACTACATCGCTCTCGAGAAAAACTGTATCATTACTCACTGCGCACGGTGAAGAATGCGAGTCCTCGCCAAACGACTCTCGCGAGCTCTCTACTGCGCTGAGTCTTCTTCACCATCATCATCTCCTTCAGTCACTCCTCGTCATGGCTCGCTGATCTTAAAAACTCTCACTACTTGTAGCAAATCTCAGCAGTCAATTAAAGCCGCCGACCAAGCAGTGCGAGGCGTTCTCGCCACTCCGTGGTCCGCGACGCAGCTCCGTGGAGCCAAATTGCGCGGCGCCGATGTAAGTTTCCCTCCTGCTTATAGAGATACATACATACTTATATATTTGTTGAGATGAAATTGGTTGTAAAATCTTCATCGTAATTTTATGCAGGTGAGACCAGGAAATGTAGTTGAAAGAAAAGGTGGATTTTTTTAACACCGCTAGTATATAAGTTCTCTCTCTAAAAACCCTTTTTGATTAGTGTATTCAAAGACATGCTAACGACAATTTAATACAATTTGGTACTCTGGGCGGGGCTTGACCTAAATTCAGGAAAGATTTACCAGGTAAGTGGTTAGGCATTTCAATTCGGTTTCTTTCTTCATTCCAATTTTTGTGTTAATGTCAGCTATAAGAATTATAGTTTTTTTTTAACCATAAATCTGGGTTAGGTTGTGAAGGCACAGCACACAACGCAAGGCAGAGGAGGGGCCATAATTCAGGTTATTCTTGACTTCTTTATGTTTCAAGTTTGATTATTTTGTGGTATTTTTAATTAGAGTATCCTGGAATCATCAATCAACAAATGCACTTGTGTGTTTTATGTTGGAATAAGTTTGAATTTGCAATAATGGTGTGGCATTATTGGGAGCATTTGTTGACAGTCATCTGTTTTGTGGTCTATACTCAATAGGGGATTTTATTGGTCATATGTTGGGGGAGGAGGGATTTGATTTTCGATATGCGAGAACCAAGTAATGATATCTAGAAACTCACTTGGCTTGTAACATACAAATGTAGGCTTTATGGACAACAAGAAAAGAAAATAAGTGAAATGACTTATCCATGATTTATAGACAAGCTTGTATAAGTAGGCAATTATTGAGTTGTTGGGAATTATTCACCATCGTTAGATCAAGACACCCGTGTGCTCTATAGTCGTACCAATTCTCCTACACGATGCTAGCAATTTTAGGAGGTGATTATGCTAGAGATACAACCCTTGCTATTGGCTCAGTTAGTGTGTTCTGACCCAAGTTCCCATGTACTCTTCCATTTTTCTGATTTGAAATTGAGGTTCTTCAATGATTTTTTTTTCTATCTGAAAAGGTTTCAAGTTTTTATATCTTCTTCCTTGTCGTACTTGTTGGTTCAACTTGCACACATCTTTATAAGAAAATGATGCAAGTTTATGTTAATTTAGCCGGATTGTACTCTTGGCCTAAGCACTCAGAACTGGCTGATTGATGTAGGATGGTGAAAGGAGAAGAAGAAGAGATACCAAATCCTTGCAAATATTAGGTCATAAAACACAAATTCTCCATAGAGAATTGCTACGACCCTCTTTTTTTTTTTGATTCAATACAATGGGGGAAAAGATTGTATAGTTCCCTACCGAGACAAACTCTCAACAGATCCTCCGCGCGCTGGACATACCTCTTCCGTGCGTCTTTCTCGTGGGGGGAACAGAACAATAGGGAAAGACCAGGCTGACTGACCCAGGGCTCGAGGGCAAGCTTTATTTATTTAAGAGAGAATGACGAATGAATTGAGAGGCTTCCGTTTCTGTTCTTGGTTTGGGGGCTTTTGGGCTCCTCTCGATCTTTTTCGTAGTTGAGAAAGGAGAAAGAGTCTAAATCAATGGACATTAATGAACCATCATTGATGGATGTTGCACATGACATGATCAATTCGACTCAAGAATATGGAGACTCGATTCTTTCTCATGGATCCCAAAGTCGGGTTTTGGTTCTCTAAAATAAAAGTCAGCATCTGGTTTCAAGGATAAACATAGATTAGACCGCCCCCAANTCTCATGGATCCCAAAGTCGGGTTTTGGTTCTCTAAAATAAAAGTCAGCATCTGGTTTCAAGGATAAACATAGATTAGACCGCCCCCAACTTTTACTGTCAGGTGAGATAAGTTGCTCCCACTCCACAGGTTCTAGGAGTCAATCTATGGATAGGAATGGACAAAATAGTCTTCCTTTGAAACGACATACCCCTAAAAAAGTTTCCACCAAAAGTGTATGGGTAGGACCCCCCAGCCAGTTATCTGCCTTTGTTGTTCTTTAAGCTCTAAAAGTTGGTATTCTTTCCAGACATGATCCTTATTAAAGATGAGATCCCTTTTAGGGTTGTTGAGATGGATTCCTAGTTGATGTAGAGATTCCCTATGTTCAATTTGAAGATCACTCATATTCAATTTGAAGACTGATTCAACGGTGACATCCTTCTTTAGAGAGGGATTAGCATATAATTGTATAAACCGTTCGAAGTCCACATGGTCTCTTTGGTCTTTAAAACATAACTCTTCGGAGCTACGAAATATCCTTAAAGGACAATATGCTCTAACTTGAGCTTGTCCAAGACGGTGGATGAGATCTCCTTTTCTGGCAGTGGGCTCCCAAGGAAGGTTGAATCAATATCAATGTAGTAGTAGTCCTCTCTTGAGATGTATTTGTACATATAGATTCAAGCAGAGACACTAATAGTAGCAGAGAGCTGAACGGCCGAGATTCTAGGTGGATGCTATTCATTGTCCCCATCATTGAGAAGGTTCCTGGTGCCTTGGAGATTGACGTTGTTGGCCATGATCTCAGGGTCTGATTCACCAAAGCGTTTTAGGTTCTCTATTTTGACTAACCTCCCGGACGGGCCTCTAGTAGTTTGCACCCACCTACGGTTTGCAAATTGATGGCAAACTGAGTCTAAGAAAGATTACTCTT
>CAUOFW020000714.1:211198-220643 GCA_963454935.2 Ilex paraguariensis | reverse complement strand
AGCCCACAAGGGAGTCACCTAGGGAGGTAACCCAACTTCTGTGATTGGGGACCCTATGAAAGAAGTTTAATGGGTTGAAACAATCCATACTGCGTGATTCATTAGCACTGTTATTTAGGAAATATCCAAGGAGAGATATTTTCCTGCTCATCCCTATGGCAGAAGTGCATATGTAGTGTGACAGTAAAGAAGGGTTTTACCCTGAATGAGACCGAGGCAGGAACACTCCTGCAGGGTATTGTGCACATGTACCCTTGGAGGGCTCGCCTAAGTGAGAGTAGTCGTGAGGCCGCAACTATGAGAATTGAGCTATTCTCTAGAAACTTTCATGAGAATCAAGATCATGTGCAAGACCATTAATAGCACTGACCCGCGAATCTTGACTAATATCGATACTGTGTGTGTGACATGTTGAACTCTGGTCTAAAGGATTTAGTTCAAGCCTTTGGTCACTATGATCCTTCAGATGAAAATTGTTAATACTAAGTGAGGTTCAAGTCCAGAAGACATCTACACCTATTGCACAGTATAATAGTTGTAGGTTACATAGTAGTCAACGGTCAAAAAGAAATTAGAAAGTCAGCATGTGCAAAACAATTGAAAAATTGAAAATCATTGAATAGTAATCATGTTCCAAACGGCTGAAAAAGAAAATTTGAATAGTCATTGTGTGTACGTTAGACACACAGCGGCTATATAAAGTCTTTGAGAAACTATTTTCAACTGAATAAAATAGAAATACTACAGTGCTCATTTAAGTAAACTTTTGCTCATATCAATTCTTTTATATTTTGGCCTATTTTTTTCGATTATCTTCTATTACTTTATTTTTGGGACAACTCGATTCGAATCAGGTTCACTTCAACCTTTCAGTGGACATGACCATTGAGAAGGTGCTGCTACGAGCGTCTGGGTTGGATCTTGGAGTCGCTGGTGTCCGTCAGTATCCTCACGTGGGGAGGTTCAGCTGCTTTAGGACAGTGATCACACGCCTTTCGGACTCGCAGGTCAACTCATTCTAAATTAATTTATTTAGTTTATATAGATTGCATGTTTATATATTTTACGTATTTATTTATTTAAATTGCATGTTATATGATCTAACTATTGTTTACATGCTTTATTTCAAATTTTAGATTACAATACTCATAATTATATTGCTCACATCATAATTCTAATAATTGTTGATTTGACCAAAAATTTAGTAGCAATTTTTATTAATTCCAATTATAAATATATGCTCAAAATCTATAATTATTTTTTACAACATGGCCTCCGCATTGCAAGTGTAAAACAAAGTGGCATGATTTAAAATTCATTGGGACACTACCCAAAATTAGGACTTACTATACCCAAATTTCGCTTCCTGATATGTGTTCGTAATATCATTAATGGATGAGACCGTAGTTGTGCATAACGCTAACAAAATCGTTGACACGATACATCGAGATTAGAATTGATTAGAGCTGATTCTGAAATTGATACGCTTTATTATCATGAATAATAATGAAATTGGATTAGTGCCAAATACAAATATCTTAATTTTGCTATGACAAACTCGTTTAACTAACTGAGATATTTTAGGAAGAGCGGAGAGCTTCTCTCTCTAGATTTTAAAAAGAGAACACTCTATTTCCCTTGGCAGAGTTTAGGAAGTTTTTTGTTTTTCCTTTTAGACTAGGTTTGTTGGCAGCAGCTATAGGATTTGCATTGTGCACCCAAATTTAGTAATGTTTCTAGTTTTGTTGTAGTTTCTTTTTGTTAAAAATAAAAATACTTTACTTAATAAAAATCAATTTAATTAATATTGTATGAAAAAATGTCAGATAGGATCAGGTACCTTATCAATTGTTGCAGGATTAGAGAAATTTTTTCCCCTAAAATTTGTTAGTATGATGATCAAGCGATTTTTGAAGTTTATGGGAGTAGTGACCGCTTAGACTTGGTTGATTTTGTCAAAAAAGAAAATAGGGGGGCATATGGATAATAGGTTTAGCCAAGAGAGAAAAGGATCATACTTATAATTAAATAAAATAATCGATCACAAAATATTATAATCAACTGTAAAATTTAAACTCAAGTTATATCTTTTAAATGTCAGGTAAGTTTATAATTAATTTGGGTTATTTATGATCGATCACAATATTTTAAAACTGATCATGAATGAACTATAACTTTACTTTTAAAATAATAAATATTGGTATGGTGTCGAAATTTTGTTGGCTACCATAATACTGTCCACATTTATATGTGGAAAATGCTACACAATCCCAAAGAAATTTAAAACTTAAAACTCAAATATATATTATCCCATGGATGAGTGTAGGAATGAGTGAGTCTCACTAAAAAAATTAATGGAACCCACTTATCTAAGAGATGATATGCATTTAGATTATAATTTTGTCGGTTTCATTTAAGTTCTGTGGCATTATTGTTTATCCATATGGAGCTCTTCATTTCATGTACTATCGTATTATTCTAGAGTAATGTTACACTGATCAAATTTTGGAAATAAATTTGAAGCTCAAATGACATGGTAGCTGATTTGAGCTTATTTATTTAGTGTTATGTCATTTGCGTTCTAAATTTAGTATCAAAATTTGATCAGTGTAGCATTACTGATTATTCTATCTTGACTGATCTGTTTCTAATTATTGTTTGTTCAAAATTTGATCAATTTGATCAGTTTGGCTCGATTAACGAGCACATCTATGCATTTACTTAATTTTTTCCAAATTTTCATTGTTATCCTATGTCAACATGCACGACGCTATAAGTTGCAATGGAAACCACATCTTGGAAAGTAGGGTCTCTCTCATTTCCGAATCACATGTTTTAGCATCTTCTCCAAAGGATTGGGGGAAGAAATGTTGAAGAAAGAATCACACAGGTTAGTTCAACAAGAACCTAGTGTTGTAACAATGAAATCCTATGTCCATGGAGCCTTTACCCCTATAGTAGTACGAGAATCGCAAACTTCAATCATCGAAAGCAGATAAATTCCCTTTCGGTGGGGGTGGGCCAATTCATGATCATATGCTATTCACTTAAGATTTCTTCAAAATCGATGCGCTAAGACNAAACTTCAATCATCGAAAGCAGATAAATTCCCTTTCGGTGGGGGTGGTCCAATTCATGATCATATGCTATTCACTTAAGATTTCTTCAAAATCGATGTGCTAAGATGATAACTAGGATAATTTAAGAATGATACTTGAGAGAAACTATTCAGCCCTTCTGCACAGGGCCGATCTAATGAAAATTGAGACCCCAAACGAAAATTATAAATGAAGCCCTTTAAAATTAATAATAAATATANTAGGATAATTTAAGAATGATACTTGAGAGAAACTATTCAGCCCTTCTGCACAGGGCCGATCTAATGAAAATTGAGACCCTAAACGAAAATTATAAATGAAGCCCTTTAAAATTAATAATAAATATATAAAATATATGATTAAATTTTCATTACAAATTATTTTTCTAGCTTTTTTGTTATGCAAAATTAATAATTAAGTTTCTATATTCAAATTTTGTTAATATACATTTTTTAGTTGATAATATGATTAACCCATTACAATTTCTTTAGAATATTGTTAAAAATAAAATAAAACAATAGTAGCTGATTAATAGACATTGTATATAAACTTTTATTCTTTGTTTGTATTCAAATCTTCTATTAATCCTGAATTTTATTGGACCAAATAAAACTACTTGATAAAGACTACAAATAAAAAAGGGGCCCCTCTTTTGAGGGCCCTAGATGGAGGCTTAACTGGCTTACCCTCTGAGCCGACCCTGCTTCTGTATCACCTTTAGATCGGAAACTTCTAGGGTTTTGGGTACTTGTGCACTATTGGGGACAACAAATTTTTGTTGCAATGTTTACACAAGACCCACCCTTTATTGGAAACTATCCTTNTACCAGATTGCTAGATCTTCTTTCTTATTATATGTTCTATCTTGATCTAAAACTACCAGTAAGAAGAAAGCTACCATCAAAGACATTCTTAGCTGGCCTAGCTTGATAGAAACCTAAAGTAGCTACATCCAGCTCTATGAATCAAACTCCTCCTTATACCACTAAAAGAGATAGAGTAAGGACTAACCACTCGGAAGCATTAGAAGAAAGGATGACTCACTCATAGGGATTCTATTAAGACAAAACAAGACCCGGAAGATATAACTCGTTATAAGGCATTCGAGATTGATATAAACATACCAGTAGGAGGATTCTCTTAACAGGAAGAGGACAATCAGACGAAAGAGGATAGTACTATATCTAGCTAGGGGCAAAGGCTTCACTCTCTAGGAAGCTTCCCCATCTTAGAGAAGGGATCAGGGTCCGAAGGAGATGGACTCTCTTTTCCTAGAACTTATACCAGGGGTGTTAGGAGGGAGAAGGAAGAGTAAGGCAGCAGCATTTCAAAGATACTCAACAGAGAGAGAAGTAGGACTAGTAGACGAAACAAGAGGAAAATACAGGAGCAAGATGAACTCTCAGTTAGCTACTAAGGAGGAAAAGAGAGCATACTTTCTACACTTATTAAAGGAAGTACTATCCTACCTAACCTAATGAGGATAGAGAAAGTCGCGTTCAAAGCCTTAAGAGAGGCCTTAAAGAAAAAAGAAGAGAAAGCAGAAACTCGTAAAGTGATGATCGCACACTGATGTGGTTTCATCGCTCATCGACAGGGAAATTCAAGTTCCTACTCATTTCTCAAAGTCTTTCTTGCCGACTTCTAAGTTCGGCCCCGTTTTCCTTTGCCAAATAGAGACTGAAAAAAACTTCTATTTTAAGTCCACAAGACCGTTTCTTGTGTTTATAGAAGCAGCTGTCCCTGGAATCCACTTCCTTCATATTCAGATCACGATCTACTTTCTCATTCTGCAGACGTTCAACTGATCTCTCTGAACTCATGCGCTTGAATCTGCCGCTGTAGTCTGTAACCATAGGTACGAGAGCAACCACTCCCGACGCTAGACCGAGAGATCGGCAGACCATTCAGAGACTAGCCATGTAGTCCGTAATCTGTGGGGATAGGTTGTATAATAAGGTCTTCCAACAACATTCTGTTGAAATGTCTAGATGAAAGGGAGGCCAAAGAGATGATAATCCAGGTGCATGAAGGAGTCTGCGGTCCACACATGAATGGGCACAGGCTTGCCAAAAAAAGACTTCGCCTAGGATATTACTCTTGTACGATGGAGAGGGATTGCATCCATTTTCTTCAGAGATGCCACAAGTGCCAAGTGCATGCGAATTTGATCTACGCGTTGCCGACGAAGCTTCATAACCAAACCACACCATGGCCCTTTGCAGTATATTGCCTAGATATTATAGGAAGGTTAACCCGAAGGCAGCCAATTGGACATGAATACATCTTAGTAGCTATCGATTCTTTCACAAAGTGGGATAAAAACCTCCTACACCACGATCACAGCGGCACACGTCATAATATTTCTGAAGAAGCAGCTTCACATTCATAAGCTTAGGAACATTTTTATTTTTTCACTTGTATCGTGACCGAAGCAAAGCCTCCCGTTGTGGGGTATATTTTGAGACTCTTATGACGACATGAAGTTCTCGAGTTAGTATTCAGTAAGCCAACATTGACTCTGAAGCCAGTGATTTCGATGGATTTCTTGAATATCTTATTCTATTTCTATATAGTTTTTGTCTGTCTCGTCTGTTTAAAGAAAAGGAATTTAGGCATAGACAAAGGCCGATTTGGGGACCGCGATTTAACAAATTTCCAGATTTGGTCGGTGCTAGGTGCATATCCCTTCCTTTTTTTCTTCTCTGAGGAGGCGACATCTGCCATTTACTACCCTTTCCTGCACCTCCTGCACTGAGACTTTGTTAATTGACTCTGAAGTGAGTGAAGTGACCAATGGGTATTGGGCACGAACGGTATAACAAGGAAGTAGTGCTCTCTGCCCTTCCTCCCTATCCTTAAGAATCCGATATTATCCCCGTGTGAAGTCGTTGCTGTATAGGTAACGCATGCCACCTTGGCCCACACCCTTGTCGGAAATAAAGCTCACGTTGTCGACCTCTTGTCCGTCAGCGAGTGATTCCTCGTATGTGTAAAGGCGGGTAGACCGTCTCATCTCTTTCCCCAAAGTGGTGGATCGAACTTCGATCATGTCACGAGAGCGTATTCAGTTGGTTCCATCGGTCATTCTGCGAACCTGACAGCTATCACTTACTGGTCAATAAAAGTGGGGTCAGTTTCACTCTTCTTCGGAGCTTGAAAGTCAAAGAGTCTCATGCACTTGCTTATGGAACTCTTTCTTCAAAGAATCATCCTCAAGAATTACAACATTGGCTTCTTGCTCACTTCTTTAATGGGGCTCCGGCCCTTAGAAAACCAAAAGAACAATCTAATGATAGACAGCTTGCATCAGTGCTCAGGCTTGTTTCCCGGGGTGTTATCCTCTCTTCCCAAGAAAGAGGGCAAATGGTTGTAATTCAATATGAAAAGGCCAGCACTCACTCTTCAGATAATATCTATCTGCCGTCAAGGCCACAATGTAATAACCAGGGGGCCGCGCCTCCAGAGTCAGATTGGGGAGAAGACAACTCCTGAAAGGCTTTGACTTACATTCCGAGGAAGACTTTCCCAGCAACAGAAGAAAAGATTGCGAGGTACTTCGATAGGATCAAAAAAGTACCTTCCAGCTCAGCTTTGTCATCTAGCTCGGGCAGTTCCAAAAGAAAAAGAGGGTCCGACGACGAGAAGACTCCCAGAAGGTCTCCAAACAAATATCGCCCTAGAAGGCGTAGGCATGGAGCGAATATAATCATCTCTTATTTCACTTCTATCACTAATCCCAGGGGGAGCAAGAAGACGAACCTTCTCCCTTATCTACACAATCTTCCCATGATCCAATTTCATCAGCCCAAGTCCCAGATATACTTAGGGGATTTTCCTTCGCGGGTTACTCGTTCCCAGGGGCAAGCCCCGGCTCAAATGCCTTTGCCACCGCAAAGAAAAATCTTGAAACCAAAATCCACCCCAGCAAGGAAGGAAGTGATCCTGCATCCTTCAAGAATTCCAGGCTAGGAGCCTCGATTGATCCATATCACAAATTATCCCCAAAAGAGTCGGAGTCCGGCTCCGTCAGAAGAGGACTCAGTCTCCTCACCGAGGTCTCAGTCAGAATCGTCAGAAGCTTCAGCTAGCTCATTCCCTTCACAACGTAGGATAGTGTTATTACCTGCAATGACTACGACCGATTCATCTCCAGTCCCTTCCGTCGTACAGACAGTGGAAGAACAACTGGCGGAAATTAGGGCAGCCTTGGCCCGAAAAAATGAGATTATAGCACAAAGGGACCTTGTACAGTAAGGATTGCAGCCCCCAAAACCCAATTAAATGCAGCTGATATAACTAAAAGTGGCGGCTTCCTACATCTGAAGAAATTTTGGCATAAAAAAGAGCTGAGTTGGCTGCTCTGGAAGCACTGATAGCTGCCTCAATTCCTTCAACTTCTGCACCTCCCGCTTTTCAGCCTTATGTTCCAGCTGCACAAGCAACAGCACTTCCACCTGCTCAGTCAGGTCCATCTACTTCCGCATAGTTTGTCACTAAGGAAAAATTGGATGAAAAACTCAGTTTAATAAACCCAAAGAATGCAGGAGCAATCCAGCCTTATCGCAGTCCATCTCCTTCATATCATGACACGGTTCCTTATCCACCAGGGTACCAAATCCCACCATTTTCTATGTTTGATGGGGGAGGTTGCCCTAAAAGACACTTATCTCATTTCATTACCGCTTGCCGGGACACTGCCACAAATGGGTCTTTGCTATTGAGACAATTTCCCCTTTCCCTCGACGGTCCTGCCTACGAGTGGTATGACAACCTCAGGCCCCGGTCCATATCAAGCTGGAAACAGATGCAAAGGGCTTAGGCAAGCACTCGGGTCAGTGGATCAGCTTAAGAAAGCAAATCAAACTACAATGTCTTCCGTCTTAGATTGTCTCCGTCCTTCTTCCTAGTAAGTGAGAGTGGTTGAACCTAGACCAGCCTTTCTCCCTTCGCCAAAGAAAAAGGTTGATAAGAGAGTGAAAGACAGCAAAAAAAAAGTAAGCGAAGTATAGGTTTATATGAAGCGAGTACCACATAAGGAGAAAAAGGTCATCCTCTCAAAGCGAACAATCCAATGACTTCCCCCCTTTTTTTTTCGCTTATTCCGGCCTTTTGGCTAGTCAGTTTTCTTTGACTGGCATTTGGCCCTCGGCTTTTGAAAATGATCCCTTCACTTCACCAGAGGGGAGTCATCCTACACACGAAAACCAAGGATCAATTGATTAAATGAACTCGGCAGAACCATTTGACACTTAAGCGAGGAAAGCGAAAGGTTGGCTCGACTGGGAGAGCGAGTGGTTAGCTGGTCCGTTTCAAGAGAGTCAGATTTCAAATAGCCAGATAAGGAAGGATCAGGTACAATCAGACGATCATCCTCCTTTTGTCTTATCCGATAGGCTTCATCAAGCGAAGGTCTTCCAATTGATTATTTATCCTTAAAAATGACTTTAACTGAAGTCAACTCCAACCATCGTCAGAAGAGAGAGCTTTGATCTCTTTCCGTCATCGGCTAGACAAAACAAAGGTACTCCGAAGGCTAGCTAATGACAGAATACCTCCTCGTCAATTGGAAAGCGATTCCGTCCACTTTTTAGCCTAAAGCTAAAAACAGGCACTTCAAGCAAAGTAGACTACTCATTAGAGTCTTCAATATTAGGGGGTGAAAGCAAGATCCGAAAGGAAAGAGCTCTGTACTCAAGGGTGAGAAAGCAATGAAATAGGTTGTCCCTAAAGCATTAGTTAAAGAAAGAAGAGGAGTCAAAAGATCATGTGCAAGAGCAGCTAGGAACAGTGCCCTCAGGCTTTCTTCGGAATAAGATAGATCAGAAGCAGCAACTTTCTTTGTCTGTACATCTAAAAAAAAATGACCTACTCCAACTCTTATTGACTCCTATTTTTGGCCTGGTTTTGACGGTTCAGCGAAAATCATTGGACTCGTATGGGTCTGCTCGACTTCTTATTCCAGTGGATGGGTCTACTATCCTACATCAAATAAGGTTAAATAAAGAAGTCCCTTCAGCTTCAAGCGAAAGCATGTGAACGATTGCAAGAGGAAGACCAATCGCTCTTACCCAACAGCTTTTATTTTCGGAACAGCCATCCCGTAACTACCGCGATTTGCTTACATGCTTGTTCTAAGAATTCCTTTCTATCTTTGATACTCTCTATGGGTTCTTTCTTCTGGGCTAGGTAACCAAGTTAGTATACTAGCATAGGGGGGGGGAAAGCGGTATCAAAGCGAGACATAACATAAGTTGATTATCCTCGCTTAGAAAGCTATCACCGCTTTCGGATATGTGCATAGTAAAGCGTCACTAGTGCGAGTCGAGTCCATATGCAACGGGGCC
>CAUOFW020000714.1:201198-203698 GCA_963454935.2 Ilex paraguariensis | reverse complement strand
GATCGAGATATCCTCGGTTTCGCCCAAGAAAGATTAATTGAATCATCAAAAATTTGGAGCGTGAGGTACTATTAAATCAAATCCATTTTTGGGGGGGATTCAGATTACTATTATCAATTAGAATGATTTATGGTTGGGTTGGTTGGGCTAATAAAATGAAGTATCCAGGCTCCGTTTAGAAAAACCCAATTGGTAATATATCTATGATTACTACTTGTATCATAAATAATTCCTATTTGTAAAGAGATCCCGTTTGGAAAGAGAAGCGGTCTCAATTAATCAATGTTAATCAATCGAATGGATGAATACATCAAATATTTGGCGGAAGGCATGAAATGAATTGAAAAAAAAAAAGAAAGTCATAACAAAAAGAAATGGTAATGAGAGCATTTGTCCTATATGTGCAAATCGAAATCGGGCGGATCTTTACCCGGAGTAGAGCATAAACCTAAAAAGATTAACGAGGCCCATTCAAGAACAAGAAAATTACATCGTGATTTGGATTGGATCTCGATGAAACAATACATCAATGAGAAGTTAATTCGATAAGTTTAGTTAATTCTTTTTTTTTTATTATAAGGAAAGGAGTCAAAACTCGTCTTTATTGAAAAATCGAAGAAAAAGTCCTTTCGTTAGAAACCTGCTATGAAAAAAGAAAGAGGACTGGAATCTACACATTGATTCGTTTTTTTTTTTTTTTCGCAATTTTTTTTTTGAACCGTATGCGTCAAAAGATGCATGTACGGTTCCTAAGGGATACAACTTTACCCTAATCAACCGACTTTATCGAGAAAGATTACTTTTTTTAGGCCAAGAGGTTGATAGTGAAATATAGAATCAGCTTATTGGTCTTATGGTATATCTCAGTATCGAGGATGATACCAAAGATCCGTATTTGTTTATAAACTCTCCTGGCGGATGGGTAATACCCGGAGTAGCTATTTATGATACTATGCAATTTGTGCGACCAGATGTACATACAATATGCATGGGATTAGCCGCTTCAATGGGATCTTTTATCCTAGTCGGAGGAGAAATTACCAAACGTCTAGCATTCCCTCACGCTTGGCGCCAATGAGGTTTTTATTTGAGAGAAAAAAAAANCTTTCTTTGAGAATGATGCAAAACACTAGATTTGTTAAGGAGAACCTTATTTGGTTCAATCAAAAACGACAAGATGCACCTCTACTAAAGACGACATCCCCGGCTCGATATGGCTAGGAATACAAAAGCTTGAGAAGAGGCTTGTCTAAAATGCACATAGATGCCTAATAACAGACATGAGATGGCATATTGAAAGAGTACATGAGATCAAATGTATTTCCAATTTTATCTTATCTATCAGGAGTCCAGTTAAGCGCCACAAACTTTTTTGTTTACACACTAAAGGATCCTTAACATATGTTATGAAAAGATAAGACAATCCTTGCATTATGGAAAAAAATTCAGCCAATCTCTCACATCTCAAAGAAACACGACCTCTGTTCTTTCTCTCTCTCTCTAGCACACGCATGCGAGAGTACAAATGATGTTTGTGACTACGATTGCGACCATCATCTCTCCAATATTATGGCTTGCATGAAGACCATCATGGCTGCTAAGTGACCAACCAGTCCACCATTGCTCCACTTCTCTTCTGCGATAAAGACCGCCATAGATGCTCAAGATTGCGTTGTGGTTTATGCCTCACCATTTTGATATTTTGATTTTTCCTAGATTTCAGTTTTCTTTTCTGATGAATTTGATTATGGTTTTAATATGGGAAAAAAATCAATAACCCAATTAGGAAAGCTCAAACAAAAGCAACCCATGAAAAAAGTTACCGTTGGGAGACCTGTCGAGCTCCAGCCTAGATACAGAAAGCTCTGAGTTGCGACAATCCTAATAATCAATTCCACCTCATGCAGCTGACTTCTAAACGAAGGCTAAAAGATATGATTATCAACAATTCAAAAATCAAAGACTCCTTAGCCGATTTTGCAATCCCCATCTGGATGGAAAAAGGTCAAAACCCCGCATCCCAAAGGAGTATAACCTCCTTAACATCAGGAGAGGGAATCAAAGACTCCTCATTCGAAGGGAGTCTAACCCACCTCAAAGGGTGGTCAGGGAAAACAAACTCCTAAGATAAAAGGAGTTGAACCGCCCAATGGCAGATAATGGAGTCTAGAGTCCACTACCCTAAGGAAACTAATTCTAAACTATAAAAAGGAGCCCACGGGAAACCTAAAAGGTACGCAACTTTGTTCCCAAATACACCTCTCCAGCTTTTACTAAATTAATTAAGAATCGTAGGATCAACCCCCCGAGCTCCCCCCTCCAGTCTTTCGACTTCTTTATAGGATCCCAAAGTTCAAAAAGCTGACTTGGACTAATGAAAAGTTGACCTGGACCATCAGAAACTTGACGTGAAACCTTGAAGAGCTAATGATAGGAATCGAATTGTATTACATTATAGAAGGTGTAGACGTAGGGGATTAGGAGTTATTCATACCCACTA
>CAUOFW020000714.1:175509-198565 GCA_963454935.2 Ilex paraguariensis | reverse complement strand
AAATTTCACAATAAACTTGTAAAATTCATTATAAATGCATGGTGATAATCAGCTTCACATAGCTTATTAAACAAAAGCTAGCAAGTTTATTCCCATGTTCATGGAGATCGATAGGAAAGTGTAGGGAAATGCTAGTATTAAAGTTCATCACGTGAGCTGGAGAATGATGGGAATTCGATCTCAGAACCACATCTTCTTCCATGTGGGAACACTGGACATTCAATGAAGTCTGTCCCAGAAGCGTTCACACAGAGGTAAACTTGGTAGAGCTGGTGGTTGCCGGAGGTGTCAACGTTACAGTCTATGTAGGGTTCATAGCCCACACTATCTTTAATGGCTTCTTTGATGCTTTCTACGCTGTAAAATTTTCCATCTGGCTTAATTCCTGTAAGGAAGTTATTATTAGGTTAGAGATTGCGGGGATTAGGCAAATAAAATTATTGTATGTAAATACGTTAATTAAGTTGAGTTTGTCGAGCTTAATCGACTATTAAGCTTAAATTCTAACTTTAGCTCGGCTCAGCCAAAACNTGTATGTAAATACGTTAATTAAGTTGAGTTTGTCGAGCTTAATCGACTATTAAGCTTAAATTCTAACTTTAGCTCGGCTCAGCCAAAACTTGGGAACATGCAAGCCCAAATCAAGCTTACGGTCTGACCTCAAAGAATTGTCAAAATTCAAATTTAGGACATGTAGATGTACAACTCGTTCTTATTACTATTTAAATTATCTTACAGTTAAGTTTNCGTTAATTAAGTTGAGTTTGTCGAGCTTAATCGACTATTAAGCTTAAATTCTAACTTTAGCTCGGCTCAGCCAAAACTTGGGAACATGCAAGCCCAAATCAAGCTTACGGTCTGACCTCAAAGAATTGTCAAGATTCAAACTTAGAACATGTAGGTTTACAACTCGTTCCTATTACTACTTAAATTATCTTGCAGTTAAGTTCGAAAAACTTAAATCCCTAATGTTTAATTACCAATTCCAGTCCAAGACAATCAATTTCTCTACAAAATCTCCCACAATTTGCATATTTAATCATATTATCAAAGCCCATAAAGTTAAAATTTTCAAAAATCTGTTAGAAAATAGAGGGAGAGAGAAGTACTGATTATAGTTTGGAGAAATTTTGGAATAAGTTTAAAATTATTCATTTTTAAGATAGGGGTAATTCATTTTTAATAACAAAAATTGAATTTTTTGTAGGCATAAATTTAATCCNTTTGGAGAAATTTTGGAATAAGTTTAAAATTATTCATTTTTAAGATAGGGGTAATTCTTTTTTAATAACAAAAATTGAATTTTTTGTAGGCATAAATTTAATCAAGTTTAGTCGAACCATGTGTTGTTTAGTTTCACCTCATGGTAGAGTAGAAATGAATATGATAAAATATCATAAATTGATAAATAAAGTATTCAAAATGAACGAACGCATTCAATAAAAAAAAAAGATTTCTTCTTCCCCGATTCTTTTTTTTTCTTTACGACATGATAATTAAATTTGGATTCTTAGATTTTTCGAACAAAATACCAATCTGCCTTTGAGTTTGGATTNCCCGATTCTTTTTTTTTCTTACGACATGATAATTAAATTTGGATTCTTAGATTTTTCGAACAAAATACCAATCTGCCTTTGAGTTTGGATTGGAATTTTGATTCAAATGAAGAATTCCATTAGGTTAATTTTGTATCATAAACGAGCCGGAACAAACTGAAACCAAATTGAGTTTGAGTATATAGATTAAAAGAATGCATTTAATAGAGAAGATCTATACCTGCAGTGTTGAGAGCTTGAATAAGGTTTGCCTTGTTCTTGAGGTCAAGAGCTGATTGGAAGTAAGAGTGTTGGTCAAGGATAGACTCGGAACAAGTCCCATGTTTCTCCCATTCGTGTTCCCAGAACTTGAAGCCATCACCGCTCGGGCAGGCCAGTGTTGGCCAGTCCTTTACTAATCTACTGCTAAGATCAGATATCTGTGTATAAACCACAATGTACAAACACATAAATTAATTAAGAAACTTATTAAATTATGAATGCAAATATTAATCTTATAAATTAATTTTGAATAACTGTCGATTATTCTTATTGAAAACTGATCAACAAGTAGAGCTGATAATTGATTTGAACTACTCGAACTCGGCTCGTGTTTGAACGAGCCAAGCTGCAACAGTAAACCCGTTTAAAAACCGAGTCTAAAATACTCAACACGTTAATTTTTTAAAATAGTATAGTTATTTAGGCTCGACTCATTTTCTAAATGAACTAAACTTGAACAATTTTTTAGAATCGTTAAGAAAATTGAGCTCAATAGGCTTAGTTCGAGCGCGTAAAACTTGACTCAATTATCAGCCTTATTTACAAGGTTAATTGTCACCCCTGCCCCCCTCTAAAAAAGGTATTTCTAGGAAAATAAAGAGCAATTTTTTTTTTTTGATAAAAAGATGTCATTCGTTAACTATTTTTAACAAAAAGGAAATTTTGTTAGAAAGTAAAAAAAATGTTTTTTTTTTTTTTACGATTTTGCAAGAGTGATTTGGATGGATCATAGTATATAAATGATACCATTAATATATGGTGCATATGTAGAGTACTTAAAAAATTAAGTAAAAAAAACAAAACAAAAAAAAAGGAAAATTCTTTGAAAAAAAATGTAGACTATAAATAAAGTTAACAAATTAAGTATAGATACCATTTTATAGCAGAATTAAAAATTATAATTTTTTTAAGGTGTAAATTACAACTTTGAAGGGCATAATCGATCATCAAAAGTTAGGATCAATACTGAGAGTTCATGATCGATCATGACCTTTCTTTACGCAATTGTAATTTTTCTTTTCAAAATTATAATTTTATCATAAAAAATAATAAGTGACAGTAATACCCCCAAAAAAAAAATTTGGTCCCTTAGAGATTCCCCTAAACAACTATGTGAAGCATTACTTACAAGTGAAGTTTTGGAAAATTAAGAAAGTTGATACTCAAAGAGTCCAAAGGATTGAGAAAATGTACTTCAACACGAAAGTTCCATTTCATTGAAATTTGACTTAAAAACAAAGGCAAAACTATGTAAAATTATTTTTCAGATTACGTAGCCTTTAATGGAAAGTATTTCATTTAAAAATGGAAACTATTTCATTTAAAATGTGCATGCAATGAATTTTCTTAAAATGCACACTAACCCAATATTTCGTTCATGTCCACAGAGTTCGTGAATTATTTTGCATTTTTTTCGGTACAAAGTCGATTTAGTTTATCCTCAAAAAACTCATAGGGCTGACAACTTTCAGCACGACCCATTAACATTACTCGAGTAAAAATGGAATTAAGTTGGTTAGATTTGTCATCAAAAAGAAAAAAGAAAAAGAATAAAAATATATGAAGAGAAATTGAGAATGTTAAGTTAAGAAGTGGGAACATCTCTTTCATAAGCGATGATGACAGCTTCCTAACAAACGCTTGATCTTCGCCAAAAAGCCGAGAAAGGTATAACTTCCTAACAAACACATAGGCCACCATTAGGTAATTTTACTGGAGATTAATTGCACTAATACTCTATTAATTAATTATATAAGACTTGCCAACACCTTCTAATAAATATTTTTCCACTTCTCATTAATTGGTTACATAATATTTTGCAAGCCCCTTTTTTAACAATGCTTTAGCTATTGTCGATCTTCAAAATGTCTGTGATTGAATGTTCGCACCTGATCTATCCTCTACACTTCGCATGATTTTATGATAACAATAATAATAATAAAATAGTTTTTTTTTAATTATTGTGGACTGTTGGTAACCAATTTTATATACCCTGTGTAAATATACACTCTGTACAACTTTTTTTTTTGGGAGGGGAGGGAGAAAGGGGGTTTGAACCTTTGACCTCAAGAAGACAAAACTTTTATAGTGTAAGGCGTAGTACCATTAGATC
The DNA here is from genome assembly GCA_963454935.2 of Ilex paraguariensis. NCBI lineage: Eukaryota > Viridiplantae > Streptophyta > Magnoliopsida > Aquifoliales > Aquifoliaceae > Ilex > Ilex paraguariensis. The sequence goes on along the minus strand of CAUOFW020000714.1, from coordinate 194,635 downwards.
AAATACTCATCGGTAATAATAATAAAATAACTTGGCCCAAAGGTCCGGTTATTTAGGAGTAGATTTTAGAGTCAAAATATCATCATTACAACTTAAAATATGGTGATGAATATTATAAATTCATACATACAACTCGATTTCTAAAAATAGAGTAAAAAACTATTCATACCCTACTACTCGACTTTTAAAACAAACTAAATTAAAACCACGTATGACTTTAATTATCCATAAAAAAACAAATACCATTATTGTGTACTTGGAAGCTAAATCCTTATAGCATTGTATCATCAAACCGCCAAAGTTTATGTTACATCATCTAAGTGAACTTTCATCATATTCCAGTGATCTAAACAAAGATCATGTTAAAGGGTTTAATTAGGTACCTTTGATTCATCAAAATAGTTGCCACGATCACAGTTTTGTGGGTATTTGCCATCATTGTAATTAGGCCATAGACCATGAATGCTGAAATCTTCAGCAGGCTTTCCAGTCTTTGGATAGCAGCAACTTTGCCTCGTGTCGCAGTATGATCCTGGCCACTGCACCATGTATAAGACACTTCATTAACACATTCGAAAATCGAGAAACACCCGATAAGGTTTTCTAGTAATAAAAATTGTCACAACCATGTGTTTTTTGGGCTCGTGAATGCAATACAAATAACGGATGCAACATGTAATCACCCACAAATCATATGTATTGATTAAACTTGAGTTTTATGTACTTAGTAGAACTTGAACTTAAAACATGCCATTTTACATGTCAGTCTTTTGTTTGACCTCTAAACCAGTCCTGTGGGACATTACACACTAAAAAAGAAAGAAGAGTAAGGGAGGCTATTGCAAGGACAAACGAACGTGTACACTTACCATTTGAACAATGTAATAGAAATCAAAATTTTGGGAAACACACAGAACTGCAAGGCATTGTACAACCAAAAGCTTAATCAATACAGATCGGCTGAACTTCATCTCTCTCTCTCTCTAACTAACTACTTGCGAGCCAAGACTTTTAAAGATGAGATAGCATACGGGTGTTGACAAACACCTCTATTTATAGGTAAAATGTAACGTTATGGATGGAATATGCTTTATGGTTTATCCTTAGCACTTGGTTTTAATTAATATATACATAGTTCGCGTGTACAGAAGACCACATGATGGCTTATTATTTTATATATATCCTTTAATTTCCTCATTATTTCACATGTTTTACAGACAATCCTACTCGATTAAATTTAATTTGCACACTCTAATGATCCATGTCTTTTGTAATATCTGTTTTTCGATTTCATAAAATCTTTACATTTCGAGGAAGCTGGATGTCTTGGCCAATAATATTCGTTATGTCTAACAAAGTCAAAGTCGTTGACTAGGGTTTAGTCCTTGCCTATGATATGAAGTTATGAACCCAGAATGTAACCCCACTTTATACTGGTAAATCAAGAAACTCTTTCGGTACGAAAGAATGTTTAAATGAGCCAACTCAAATCAGACTCTGAAAAAAAAAAGTCAGTCCTACAAACTAAGGATAAGGCTATGTTTCGGTAGTATACTGAAAGTGCGTAAAATGATTGCGCATGATTATATCATTTAATAATTCTAATTAGTGTTGGCACGTGACCGTGAGAAGCATGTGACAACAAACAAGTGGTGAAAAATGCGTTGATAGACGAAGAGCCTCTGTCAAAACAGTAGTTTGGGTGACCGAGCTATAGACCGACCTATCTACCTAATAAGCTTGAACTAAGTGGAGCATCTGATGAAGTGTTTCGGTTAGCAAAGATGCCGAGCAATGCGCTGAGCCGAGTAAGGAGAATGGAAGCCATTAGGTTGATTCCACCAAAGATGAAACCGAACCAGAAATAAGTAGGCTATCCTCGAAAATCAGAGGCAATACCGATAAGAAAGTTGTCTAAGTTACAGGTGAACAGAATAAACGTAACCTAAATAATACAAACCAAAAAGGAAGCCCGAGGTGGAGCCAAAACAAATTGTAAAGGATCCAGCTAAAGTGAAGGTGTGCCTCCTTGCACCAGCAATAGTAGAACCCTAGAAGAGGGTATAGATCACTATAAATACCAGAAAAAGCTTAAGTTTAAGGGATGCGCTTCCTTCCCTACTATTCTTTTTCTTAACCTGAGAAATCCTTATTGACTTAAGTATCAGAGTATCTCCTACTGGTCTACCCCGATCCTTCATAGTTTGCTCATTTTAGAGGTAGAAGGTATCATTCGTTTGAGTTTTTCAACAAAACCCTACTCTCATATTNGATCCTTCATAGTTTGCTCATTTTAGAGGTAGAAGGTATCATTCGTTTGAGTTTTTCAACAAAACCCTACTCTCATATTTCATACTACTCTTGATCAAGGGTATGAGGTTTTATCAACTACACATACCAAAAAACATATATTTTTAATCATGAATCTGGATTTGAATTAGTGTGATAATTGATCATAAAAATAATAAAATAATAATACTCTACGTCTGTTGCATTCTCAATAGCCAAAAAAGGGGGATGATATTGAAAAATAATTTTCCAGTATCATAGTTAGACCATGTAGAGATAATAGTAAATATAGAAGNAAATAATAATATTCTACGTCTGTTGCATTCTCAATAGCCAAAAAAGGGGGATGATATTGAAAAATAATTTTCCAGTATCATAGTTAGACCATGTAGAGATAATAGTAAATATAGAAGTTGTTCTTTTCCGACGTATCAAAAAAAATATATAGAAATTGTGAAAAAAAAAAAAATCAAAAGACAATATACTACACGACACTCTTGTTATTACGAGGTATAGGAAACGACAAACTTATATAATTATAAGCTACAAAAAGTCACATGTAAAATTCATTTTTCGAGTTATTAACTTTTGCTAATTTCTTTTTTTGGGTTTTTTCTTTTNTAAAAGTCCGTCAAAAAATTATGACAGTTCTAATCACTCGTCAATCACGACAGAGAGGATCAAATTTTGTGTCCTCTAAAACTTCTAATTTGTGTCTATTTAGAACCATGTGATTGACTCGCGATCAGAACCGTCACGATATCTTGATGAACGTTTGGAATTAAACCACGTAAATACAAATTAAAAACTTTAGGAACCAAATAGACACGNGATCAGAACCGTCACGATATCTTGATGAACGTTTGGAATTAAACCACGTAAATACAAATTAAAAACTTTAGGAACCAAATAGACACGATTAAAAAATTGGGAATCAAATAGATACTAAATACATACTTTGAGGATTAAATTTATGAGTAATGTTATTTTGATCTAAAAATTTTATCTAATTTGCTCACATAATGATGTGGCTTCATAGGAATCATTGGATCAATACCAACTTCCAATGTTTGATGGAGTCTACAATCAATCCAAATATCATAATGAATTAGATCAATAAATTATGTTAATAAATTAAATCTCAATAACATTACTCTAAATTTATTATTCGAGACTTGTGATTTGCTCAAATTTCATTGCAATAGCAATGCAATAGATACTTTTAACGGTGATTAATCATTGCATACATAGAAGATTTAAATACTTAAGCGGTGAAGGTACTCTCTAAAAAATTTCAAGTTCAATACTTTACAAGCTACTTAAGGGTTACCCATCCTTATTTTTCAAAGAATATGTTCTTCAACTAGCTCAAGTTATAACCATTGATCTTAAAATTCGAGGAAGTAATCGACACAAATTTAAACACCCTATAACAAAAAAATATATTTATATATAAAAGACTTGGTCCGTCTTAATGGAGTACACAAAATTCATATGTTCCAATTTTTTAGTTCAATCTTAAAATTGTTTTTTGAGCTAATAGGGTTTTTAGTCTTTAAGGGATGCACATTTTATCAATTTTATTGTGTTTAAATGATTTTCACATAGATTGATTATTAATTTTTTGATGAAATGATCACGTGTTAAACATGTAATATCGTCTAAAAAAATAACGCGTGATCACTTTTATTAAAAAACTTAATCAATTGTCTGGTTAGGGATTAAAGTAACACGAATTTAAACTTTAGAGAGTAAATTAATAAAATTAATATAATAAAAACTAAATTAATAAAATATATACTTTAAAAAATAAAAATACTATTAATTTTTTATTTTTTGTAGCTCTATCTTTATGATTGCTTGTGTGGACAAGAGGGTTTGATTGAGATGTAGGAATATTGTGAGGTAATCAAGTAAAAGGAAAATGTTACACAAATCAAATAAAATTTAAAATTTAAAATTTAAATCTATATCATTCTTTAAATAAGCGTTGAGTGAGTGGGTTCCACCGAAAAAATTAATAAGACCCGTTTATCTAATAAATGATNAACCCAGGTCAAACCGAAATCCTTAGTAGAGGGTTCTACCCTTTACAAATGATATGAATTTGAGTTACAAATTTTTAAGCTTCATTTAATTGTTGTATCATTGCTCGGGGGTTGAAGTAGGGCCGGATTCGGCGTAGGGAAACATGTGGTCTTCGTTGGTTACAGAGGCTTTGGTCTTGATTGTTTAATACTATGGAGGTGGAGATTCGTTTTGGGTTTGAATATTTATGAGTTGCACATGCAATACAAGTATATAAAATACACTACCATGCATAGATAATTGAGTTATGGAAACGTAAAATGAATGGAGATGCAAAGACATGGGGAGTAAGTATTGGGGGTTGGGTGGGGCGTTGCTGTCATTGGACGTAGGTAATTTTCAGTTTGGTTGTCAACCACCCACCAGAAAGATATTACTTTAGAGAGGTCCTCACCAGATAGAGATAGACTGTAACTTGACCTAATTATATTATATTAGAAAAAGGGTATCATTGGTGGTACCATATCAAAAACTATAATTTATTAATGTTAAGTTATAGTAATTTTTAAAGGTATGATCAATCGTTGGAAGTCGTAATCGATATCGAAGTTATAACTTTCAAATGTTAAGTTATTTTTAAAGGTCAACTTACAACTCATAAGAGAGAAGTTGTAAGTGTTCAAAGAAAATCCATGATCAATCATGGAGACTCTAATTGATCATGATCTTCCTTCAAACCGTTGAGTTTCCTATTATATTTAGATAGTTAGGTTTTCTAATCTTCTTGTCTTTTTTGTTTTGGCCCATAAAGTGGAAACACCGTATGATGGAGTCCTTTAACTGTGAATACCCAGTAGCTATTCCACTGCCTGTCTAGGGTAGGATGGCCCAATCCTGATTTGGAATCACCCCTGATCCATGTTGATCCATCCTGTAAAAACAATAAATCCTCCTTTGATCCTAGCTAGCTAGCTAGCTAGCCAAATGATTGTAAGTGGTGTAATAAAAGTTAACCTTAGTATGACAGGCTAAAAACTCATCAAGGAGGAAAGTGAAAAAGACCATTATTTGCATAAACACCCTTTTAATTGTCAACACTTCTATTAATGCTAACAAATACAAGAATGACATCCCCTTGATCTTTGCCCCATGAGTTTTATGGTTCCCCACAACAAGAGTGCTTAGGGACTTTTTATTTCAGCTGTTCTAAGAGTTTTAAATAATTAAAAATCGTCCAATAAACACCTTGTTCCACTCATCTTTATAGTTGAAACTGGTCCAACAGACTCCTTGTTGGAATTTCCAAGCAACATTTAGACTTTTTTTTTTTTTATATTAGAACACATTTTGTAAAAATATAAGGGTCTGTTTGATTTACATCTCAAAAAATAGTATTCGAAAACAGTTTTTAGGAAGAGTTTTAAGAATGTTTTTAAAATTTTTAAATTACAAAACTTGTTTGGTTATATATTTTGAAATATAGTTTTAAAAATAAAAAATTATAAAACTTGTTTAGAGAATAATCCACAAAATCCCCAATTCCCATCCCTCCATTTCTTTCCCCTCTCCCTCTCTCCACAAAACTCACACAGAGAAAAAATACACACAGTAAAAGCACACACTCACACACACAGACAACTCACATATATGTACATATATATACACATAGATATGTATATATACACATATCCGTGTATATATATATATATAATAAAGTAGATTACAATTCAAATTTCAAAAGATAAACAAAATGACTTTTACTTTTCGCAGTTCAGATCATTTAAAATTTTACTTTAAAGTTAATCTAACATCTAAATTAACACTCTAAATTTAATAGAAAAAATAGATCTCTAATGGTGTATTTGGAATAACTTTTTTAAAGTACTTGTAGGAATTATTTCTCATAAGTACTTTAAAAAAAAATAACATTTGAAACCGCCGCCACCAATATCACCGTCGCCGCCTCTACCACCACCGCCACTACCACTACCACTACCACTATCACGCCGTTGCCGTCGTCGTCAGCACCGCNACTTATTCTACTATCTAGTCTAATTGAATTATATTAGAATAAAAAACTATTGATGCTTTTTATGACATTTAAATCTGGCAATAATAACATAGTCACACCACCCCAATTTGGATAAAAAAACAACGAAAGAATGGGTAAAGTCAAATAGTCGTCTTCACAATCTACATACTATGACTAGGAATCCGGTACAAAAAATTCCCGGCATCTCGTAGAAAAAGAGTATAAACCAAGCAAAATGCTTTTCATAATTTCATTTTTTTTTTGATCATACATAATCGTCAAAAAGAATTTGGTTCTTTTTACGAGTTTGATGTCGATAAATCCGCGACTATAACAATCACCATCTCCTATCACTACTATTGTCATCCACCACCTCTCACTCTCACTACAGTCGATGCTTAAATTTATTTATTTCTCCTCTAAGTTTATGATTTAATTTTGAATATGAATACAAATATTTTTATTATTAACCATTTTTTATTACTTTGTGTCTTTCAGACACAGACATTTAGTGTATATATATATATGTAACACCCCGCATTTTCTTTTATATATGTATATAGATATATAGTAAATAATTGTGGTAAAAAAAATGTGGATATATATAGTGATGTGTGTTTGAATTTGGTAGATTGGAAAAGTAGAGATTTAAAATGTTAGTGAAAATAATAGTTGAAATTTGGTTTTAATAAGTGAAAATATGAAATTTTAGGTCCTAAAACTTGTATTAAATAGGTTTGGTGTAGAAATATGTGTTGGAGAGGTTTGGGATGGATTTGGTTGGCTTAGGAATGGATTGAAAATGAAAAAGGGACGAAGACAAACTGTAAACAGTGCATTGCTGCAACTTCAAGCTCGATTTAGACCTTGATGCAGTTAATATCTCTCAAAACTCAAAACATGAAAGTTTTAGAGTTCTTTCGTATCATTCTACAACATCTTGAATCATCTCAATCAGAGCTTGAATGAGAGAGTTATGCTCAGATAACGAAACGATGTCAAAATAGTCCAACTAGTTTCATTTTGCATTTAATGTCTCTATTTGCATCCTAAATCAAAATATAAGAATAATGAGTACTTTTAGGCTTCAAATAAGTATAAAAGGCTTTAAGAAACACCCTTTATCACCTTTTATTTGCAAACATCGCAAAACTTCATTAATAGCCGATTCGGATGGGTAAAATAGAAACTTTAGTGTTTCGGGTGTACGTTGACTTGGGTTTTGAGATAAATCATAAAAATAAATGTTTTTAGGTTAAAATAACATTAAAATGAATCTGGAACGTCGACAAATCTTAGAGTAGTCATATGGATCAAATTAGAGATTTTTAGTGGCAAAATCGTAAATTTGGAGAAACCCAAAACAGCCTATGAACAGTATTTTTCGGGGCTGCTATGTTTTAAACTTGTTTTCATCTCATTTGCTCTCATTTCCTTCACTTCCCTCACACCCCCACATCTCTTGAAACCCTAGAGAGAATTAGAGAAGAAAAAAAAAAGGGAAAAACAAGAGATTCAAGGGTGATTTAAAGTCAAATATTTTTGTTCTTCATACCAAAGTTAAGGATTCAATGTAAGAGTTTTCTCTCATTCACTTACATTGAGGCTAGGGTATTTATATATGTATGTTTTGGCTATCAATGGTATATATATGTTATGAAATCATCCTCTCTTAGGCTTTTTGCAAGGATTACATGTTTTGAACAAAGTAGGGTTTAATACCCATGAAATCTTCTTTCTAGTTTTAAAACCCTAATTTTTGGAGAGTGATGTATTTCCTTCCTAAATGCTTTCTTTATTATAGATTTTGAAACTTTAATGCTTTGTGTTAGGTAGAAAAATGATGTTATTGTGATCTCGTGTATTTTCTTAGTTAGTTGTGAAATTGCTATATGATATATTTTAAGGATTTTGGATAGATGCTTGTAAATTGAGATAAATGTTAGAATTGTATGTTTGGTTGGGTTGTTTGTGATGCACATGAGTGAGAGGTTCCTTGTAAGGATGTTCATCCCTTCCCAAGAGATTCCCGGTAAAGATGCTTAAGAAATAATGTAGTGATTGGTGAGAGGTTCCATGTAAGGATGCTCATCCATTTTCAAGAAGTTTCATCTAAGGATGTTCATCCATTTTCAAGAGGTTCCCAGTAAGGATGCTTGAGAATCAAAGGTGATCTAAAGGGGGGTGGAGGTTACCACAAAGTATGCCACCTACCAAAAGAATTGTTGAAAATTGGTTATGATAATTAATGGTTATTATTTGTATGTGGTGCTCGTTTATTCATTTAAGTAATGTTTTAAATAAATTTGAGATCATTTTTAAATGTCACTGCTTTATTTCAAATTATGTATCTATGTTATGTTAAAATTGAGACCAATCGTTTTAAATATTTTTCTAAACCTTGTATCAGTTTGGGAGAATTTTTCTACAGAGTTTCGTGCTCACTCTCTATCGCTAACATTTTTCAGATTACCCGCTTGAAGAGGAGGACGTAAGGATCGAGGAGCCCGCTACTTGGGAGACTCCACTGGATAGGAGTGTGGATCCCGAGGTGGACGCATAAAGCGACCTCTTTTCCTTTTGTACTAGACTAGGACATTCTTTTTAAACATTGTGTAGTCTAGCTTCTTTTGTTTATTCCACTGCGCTTCTTTAATTAATTTTTGAGATGTAATAGTCATGACTTGGGCTTATTCTTTTGGATAATGTTGTAAATATTCATGGATGACAAATGAAGTCTTGTTTCTTAAGGGATTATTTTAGTGCTCTCATGATATAAATAGTTTTAGAATGTAATGCCGTCTAAGGTGTGTTTTGGGGCATTACAATATATTTGTTGAGTAAGAGGATACACGAGAGAGAGCAGATGAGAGAGAGAAGAAAGATCAAGAAAAAAAAACCAAATGTCATAAATCAAATTCGTAACCCATAAATCAATCAACATACTTCAAGATCTGAAGCCAGATGCCAAAAAAGAAAACCCACTATGTGTATGTTAAAACCAGATCTTAAACCCAGATGCAGGGGAGAAAAAAAGTCATCGTTGAAGGTTTGATACAGCACAGCGATCGTTGAAGCAGCATAGAGAGAGAGAGAGAAGAGATCATTGTAGAGAGAGAGAGACTGAGAGAGAAAAGATCATTGTAGAGAGAGAGAGAGGAGATGGAGAAAACATTTATGTGGAGGGATTTTATAGTTCAATGGAAAAAATATATTTTGCTGTTAAGAAAGTTTGATGGGTAGACCTCATTAAAAAGGAGGGGTTGCTTCCCTTGTTTTCTATTTTGACTTGAAAATTCAGAAAACATCATTTAGTTGTTCTCTATATTTTGTTCTCACTTCCCATTTTTTTTAAAAAAATTGTTTTTGAAAATTGCTAACCAAACAACATCTCGTAAAATTTTGTATTTTGAGAACAAAAAACAGTTTTAAAGACACTAACCAAACAGACCCTAAATTTCATATTAAGTTCCAAATATAAGTGTTCTTGGGATGGGATGGCTCCTATTAGCTCTCCTCCCTAAGAAATAATAAATGCATTCACTTCCAACTATACGTCCTTTGGGAATTGACACAATGATTTAATTTAATCTAAAATAAAAGAGTAATGCTAAATAAATTTAAAAAATAAACTTGATAATTACAATTATTAATTTTATTGTGGGTGTCAACATTTATTACGACCCATTATTTAATCAGTGGTCGTGATTATTAAATTTTCTTTTTAAGTTCATGTAACATTACTCAAAATAAAATTATAAACTCAAATGTTGTGGTTTCCTTGAATTTAATGTTAACAAATAAAATTGAATTTAAGGTTTACCATGTAAAATTAGATTTAATGTGACCCAACTTGAAGAATTCCCTTGTAGCTTGAAAAAGAACATTACATTAACCCTAAGAAGTAACTCAAGTAATAATAGGACGAGTTATAAATTCAGACATTCTGAACTCGAATCTTGACAACCCTTTGGAACCCTGGATAATAAGAAAATTTTTGGATTTTTTAGGTGTAGGTACAATTTTTTAAACTTATTTGAGCAAAAGTGTATGAATAAGTTATTTATTCTATTACATACAATTTTTATAAAAAATTTTGTGTTTAAGCACAAAATTCAAAATGAATTAAATTTTTTTTACCTAAACACCCTTCCTTAATTTATGCAATCATCATTGACAGTTATTTAAGGAAATAAATATGTAAAGATTAACAATAATAATGAGAGGTAAAATAAAAGTTTATAGAGAGCGAGAGAGAGAGAGAGAGAGAGAGAGAGAGAGAGAGAGAGAGAGCAAAAAAAGAGGTATTTCGTACTAGAAGATGAAGATGAAGATGAAGGAGTATGGGTATATATATATATATATGTCGTCCCATGCCACCAACTTTGCTTCCATGTCATCTGACCAAAATGCATAAAGTCTTTTACTATATATATATAAAAGAATCGGTTAAAATGTTTTGTTAGATATTATGTATTGTTCGTTATTGGGATGTAGGAAAAAAAGAACTTCTTTGTTTTTTTTAATGGGTTTATCTGTTTTTTAATGTGTGTAACTATTTTTTTAATTGGTGTAACTGTTTTTTAATGGGTGTAATTGTTTTTTTAATGGGTGTAACAATCACAATCTCATGCAATTGTTAAGGTATGATGGTGTAACGATGTCACAATACTAAATTGTGCAACTATTTAGTTTATGTAACCAAGTAAATGACAAATTGAGTTAATGTCATAATTTTGTGTAACTGTTTGGTTTATTAAAACGTAAGAATAACTGTTTGGTGTATTATATGACAATTATAACTGATTAGTGTAATTGTGTTGTTGTAATATTAATATAAATAGAGTAAGAGAAAATAGGGAGAGAGAGAGAGAGAGATAGAAATTGTTAGAAAAAATATGCAAAAGGGTTTTCATTCATATGCTGTTTACCGATGGCAATAGTGGCATTTTTAAAAAATATGTACTTTATCCTAAATATGTTTTTGACTTGTACTTTTATCCAAATAAGTCTAAAAAATTGTACCGACTTCTAAATTTTCCAAAAAAATTTTCTCATAAATTCAAAAGTCTTTGACCGAACCGAAATTAATAACCGACTCAAATAAGAAAAAGAACACTTCATTTGATAGATTTACTTTTCATTTTTCAACTATAGTATTGCAACTCCAACAACGTTGGAACTTGTAAAGAAAACTCTCTGTCTCCGCAACTAAATTCTACAGGCAAGTAACAAAATGAAATCTCTAGTTCATCATTACATTTTTGCAAACAATGGAAAATGGTAAGAGTAGACCGATGATCCTGAAAAATGGTCAATTCACCATTTTGAACCTTATAGAGAAGGATTTTTTGTCCCATCTCATTCTACCCATACCGCACTACTTTCCATAAGATTGACTGGGAGAGACTATGTTAAGTACTGATTATCCTGTAAACCAGAATACAAAAACGAAGGGTGGCTTGCGAAAATCATTTTGAAACAAATATACACATTTTTCTGCTCAAGTTATTCGGGGATGACACTAGTACTACTGGTCTACTACACACTACTATTGATCGCCACTGCTCTTATCAAACAAACAAAAAAGAAGAGCCACATGGACATGCTAATGGTTACACTTACACCGATCGAACACCAATTCTCACCACGAAGCATTCTCAAAACCTTTCCATGCGGAGAATCAGGATCACCCCTCATTGCGTTCTGTCTCCAAATCTCTGAGCTCTGTATAATGCCTCCTCGGCCGTATCAAGCTGCTCCGGCCTCCACACAATCACACCACCACCACCACCTTCAACATCATAATAACTATCCTCCACAGTTCCGTCAGTAGCTCTTGTTATAGACTTTCTTGTATCAACCATCTTCACTTCAAACAAAGGCGACGGCTTGTGGTGCTTGAAATATTCTTCATCATATTCTTCTTGTTCTTTTCTTTCCTTCCTTCTGTCAATTGTGTGCCCTGGCCATGGCATTCCATCCAACCCTGCGCAGTTTACTGCTTCTATCCGCGGTGGTGGTGGTGCTGCCGTAGTAGCTGCGGTGGTGGAAGTGGAACTCTGGCGTTTTTGTTGGGTGGTGGGATCGATGGGCGGGCTCACACCAGTACTTTCTAGCTTTGGGGATGGTGGATATGCTGGTTTTGGGGGCACCAATGGTTCTTTTTCTATACTGGGCTTGTTCTCTTTCTGGCTGGCTGCTATTATCGTTTCATCATCGTTTATGCCCTGTAANGTGGAACTCTGGCGTTTTTGTTGGGTGGTGGGATCGATGGGCGGGCTCACACCAGTACTTTATAGCTTTGGGGATGGTGGATATGGTGGTTTTGGGGGCACCAATGGTTCTTTTTCTATACTGGGCTTGTTTCTCTTTCTGGCTGGCTGCCATTAACGTTTCATCATCGTTTATGCCCTGTAACCCGAGAGAAATTAATTATCAATTTATTTGTTGATAAATTCTTAGGACTGCTTATATAAGAACTGTTTCATGTTCGATTCAATCATGCCCAAGTCCGTGTTATACCAAAGTTTATCCTAACTATACATGTCTTCGTCCCATTATAGTGTATGATCTAGTTTTTTCCATAATATGAATCATGTTTAGAGATTTGATGTGATATTTAACTCATTCCCGTCAAATAATTATTTAGAATAAATTACATATATAACCCTTGTGTCAATTAAAATTACTGAATTTTTTTATATCAATTGAGTCTTTAAACCCTCTAATTATATCAATTGAATCACTCTTTATCAGATTTTTTAATAAAAAAAATGACAAAATGTGTTACTCTCATGACACAAATAGTTGAAATAAACTATACGCATGATCCTGAAACTACNTCCCGTCAAATAATTATTTAGAATAAATTACATATATAACCCTTGTGTCAATTAAAATTACTGAATTTTTTTGTATCAATTGAGTTTTTGAACCCTCTAATTATATCAATTGAATCACTCTTTATCAGATTTTTTAATTAAAAAATGACAAAATGTGTTACTCTCATGACACAAATAGTTGAAATAAACTATACACATGATCCTCAAACTATAACACTCCTGTCAATCTCTCGAACAGTCAATTGAATTTTTGAACTCTCTAATTGTATCAATTTTTTTGAAATTATTGTATCTTTTTCTTCAACAAAATCACGTGAGTGACATATTAAAAGATAAACAAAATGACTCAATTGATATAAAAAAAAAAATCAAAGTTATCATAATTTGATGGTCATATATATATATATATATATATAGTTTACTCAATTATTTATTTAGGAGTAAAATGATTTCANCTCACCTTTTCTTCCAGATCCGTCATCACTATCGCAGCTTTTGGAAGTTTAATAAGCACCAGGACAAGTAAAGTATTGGTGGGTTTGATGATCAAGCACTTAATGACGACACATTTCAAAGCCCCAATCAATTCATGAGCAGAGCATAGCAGAGCAGAGAAAGAGAAGAAAGAGTGAAACAGAGACCGCTTGAAGCAAATCAAAGCGGAACAGGTTTACCAATCGTACTCAGAGAGAGAGAGAGAGAGAGANCAAATAGTTGAAATAAACTATACGCATGATCCTCAAACTATAACACTCCTGTCAATCTCTCGAACAGTCAATTGAATTTTTGAACTCTCTAATTGTATCAATTTTTTTGAAATTATTGTATCTTTTTCTTCAACAAAATCACGTGAGTGACATATTAAAAAATAAACAAAATGACTCAATTGATATAAAAAAAAAAAAATCAAAGTTATCATAATTTGATGGTCATATATATATATATATATATATATATATAGTTTACTCAATTATTTATTTAGGAATAAAATGATTTCTCCCATTTATGACTTAAAAGGTTAAAACAAAACTTATAAAATTTTATGTCAATTTCGTGTTAGATTCGATACTTAAAACTGTTGGCGAATTGAAAACCAAGAATAGTTTATGCGAGTTAAATTATAGGGCTTACAGGGTCTTGTTCGGAGTGAACGGCGGGATCAGCAGTGCGGCCGGTTGAGGCAGAGGCAAGTTTTCGAGGCCGAAGTTGCTTGAAGAAGACTCTATTAAACCTTCTCGTCGTGGCGGCTAATGTCGACTGCGTTGTTTTTTTTTTTTTTTTTTTTTTTTTGGTCGGGTACTTTTTCCCTCAATCTCTTCGAATTCTATGCTGCAGCTGGGTCTATTCGAAAAGAAACACAGACTGAATTGAGAAGATCAGGTACTGTTGATGTTCCCAAATAAAAAAAAGTGTATCTGTTGATACAGCTACGTGTAAATTTCTCTTTACGTGGCAGTAATTTCTAGTGCTTGCTAGACTCTGCGTGTCATCCTCTTGGCCCCTTTTTTGCCTTGCGTGTCGTGTTTAGAAGTGTGTAGAAGAATAAGGAAAGAGTAGTCCAAGCGATCAATACTACTTTCTAGTTTCCACTCTATATGATTATTGGTTATGGACGTCATACCCTTGTTATTAATTCAATGGTAACAAAAGTTGTATTTCGCAAATGGGATTTGATCTTCCCACCACTCCAAACAGTCAATGAATGATTACACAAAACACAAGCTATCTGATATGGAATGAATGAAATCTACACGACACTCTCAACAAGAACAAATCATCTGTGTTAGTGCTTACATTGATTCCAGAAATATTAATCCATCACTTTTAATCAACTTTCTGATTTTCCAGTAAAATACAGGAGAGATTGATTGGGTTAATAAACAAGAAAATGTAAACCGATTTAAAGGTCTCACTGACATACATAACATATATTGGTTAGAGCTTCTCAATCTTCTCCTTTTTTTTTTGGTTTCTAAGCATAGACAGATCCACAAGAGAGAGCCATCAGCAGTATAGCCGCGTGTTCTTCCTCTTTTAATTTGATCATATGCTTTGCTGATCTCTGCAACACCATCTCTGTTCCCAATGCCATCAATCTCATCTTCAGCGATTGTTCCATTTCACTTCTATTCCTCTTATCGCCACTCTTGTTATTGTTCTTCTTCGTCTTCTTCGTATCCTTCTTTGATCTTCCCCTGCTCAGACCCAGAAGTTCCCTCCTCTTCTTATTGTATTTGATTCCACACGCATTACACAGTGACTGAAAACAGAGTGAAAAGACCAAGAAATCAGAATCAAAAGAGACCCAACAAAGAGGTTGAGATTGTGATGAATATTGCGGCTGGCTTACCTTGGGACCAGCTGGGCCTCCTCTCCAAAGGGGTGTTCTCGTTGTGTGACAATCACTACAGCTTTTCGTCTGGCTTTGTGGAGTAGTGTTATTTAGATGCTCGAACTGTGATCTCTGTACCACAAAGTGAGAAAAGATTCGCCACCCATCACCAACTGATTCAGATCAATATCCAAAGTTAAAGCGTACTACCCATCAAAGAGATGATGAAAACGATTCACTCACCTTTTCTTCCAGATCCGTCATCACTATCGCAGCTTTTGGAAGTTTAATAAGCTCCAGTAAAGTATTGGTGGGTTTGATGATCAAGCACTTAATGACGACACATTTCAAAGCCCCAATCAATTCATGAGCAGAGCAGAGCAGAGCAGAGAAAGAGAAGAAAGAGTGAAACAGAGACCGCTTGAAGCAAATCAAAGCGGAACAGGTTTACCAATCGTACTCAGAGAGAGAGAGAGAGAGAGAGATCAGGGTTAATGAGTAATGAAGGGTCGAGGTTTGAACTTGGTGTTTGAGGGCTATCCATCTAAATAAAGGGACGGAGAGAGGAACTGTGGAAGTGAAACAGGGGATCCGTGGACACTGATTAGCCGGACACGAAACCCTAGCCAATGCAATGACCAAGATACCCCTATGATTACGACTCACTATACTCTTTCTATTTTCGTTGATGTGCTTTCTTAATTATTTGTAAGGAGAATCGCAATTTGCATTCTGTATAATTTATGAATTTTTATTTTATTTTTTCAAATATTTATTTTTATACATTATATTTTTTATGTATTAAAAATATTATAATATAACTCTTCTATTAAATTCTATTATTTGTTTTGGTCAGTATCAATGATAAGATTTTTGATCAAAAATATAACAGAAACTAAAAAATAATACACTAACATTTTTAATACCTTGAAAATAAAAATATAAAAATAAAAAGCACAATTTGCCTTCTTTTTATTTGTTCCTTGTTGGGTCCTCAAATTGAGGGCCCCGCAAGTCAGGTCCCATTCCAATTTCATTGATGAGGTAAATAAGGTGAGATTGGCATTTAGATTCTGAATATTACTATTAAAGGCAAGTCTTATTTTGATTTGATAGTCCTGAGAAGAGTTCCCCAAAAAGAGTTCCCCAAAAGACTTCATATGACAAATTCATGACGGGTATACTTCAATTTTTTTTCTTGTAGAATCAATTTGAAAAAAAAACATTAAGCACTCCCATATTCCCTAAATTTTGGGGGTTAGGATTTAAGTCAAATTTTAATATACTAAATATTTCATGTGCCTAAAGGCACATAGTAGTAAAAAAATATTGGTCAACAATAAACATATATTGTATTCACGGCTAAAATTAAATCTCAAATATAGAGAAAAGAGAGCAAAATTTATGTATCGGTTGTAGTGGTGGTGGTGGTGAGAGACAGTGATAGTTGTGGTGGGTGGCGACAACCATGATGATGGTAGCAACCGTGGATTTTGACTGACGATAGTGGTGGTGGTGATAGGTTTTGGGTGACGATGGTGGTAGTGGCAGTCATGGATGATTGTGATAGTGGTGATGGGTGTGGGTGATGGTGGTTGACAGTGACAATAGTGGTTGTGCTGGGTTATGGTGCTGGACGGTGACGATGGTGGTGATGGGCGACGATGGGTGTTTTCTGAGCGACAGTGTGATGGGTGATAGTAAATGCGGTGGTAATGATTATAGGTGTGATGGGGCCGAGTGACAATGGTTGGTGGCGATAGTGAGCGATGACAAGTGGTGGGTGCTAACGGTGGACAACAGTGGTAGTTAGATGATAGTGATAGTGACAATAAATATAAGAATGAGATGGTAATGATGGTGGATAGTGGCGGTAGACGACGATGGTAGGTGGCAATGGTGATGACGGTGGCGAGGCAGTGACTATGGTAGTGAGGGTGGCGGTGGTGGTGGGGTGGCGACGATGGTAGTGGTGATGGTGATGATAAGACAATAACGGTGGTGATAGGGTGGCAGTAGAAATGGTGGTGGTGTTGGTGGTTGTTATATGGCAAAGGTGGTGGTGGTGGGGTGGCGGCAACAACGATAGTGGTGGGGCGGTTCTAAACACTTTTTTTTTTAAAATATTTATAAGAAGNGGCGACGATGGTAGTGGTGATGGTGATGATAAGACAATAACGGTGGTGATAGGGTGGCAGTAGAAATGGTGGTGGTGTTGGTGGTTGTTATATGGCAAAGGTGGTGGTGGTGGGGTGGCGGCAACAACGATAGTGGTGGGGCGGTTCTAAACACTTTTTTTTTTAAAATATTTATAAGAAGTTATAAGTTCTAAAAGCACTTTTAAAAAATCGTTCAAACACACCCTTAGAGTTTTGTTTCCCTATTAAATTTTAGTGTTAATATTAACCGTCGAATTAACTTTAAAGTAAAATTTAAAGAGATCACAACTGAAAAAAGTAAAAATTATTTTATTTATCTTTTAATATTTANTTCAAACACACCCTTAGAGTTTTGTTTCCCTATTAAATTTTAGTGTTAATATTAACCATCGAATTAACTTTAAAGTAAAATTTAAAAAGATCACAACTGAAAAAAGTAAAAATTATTTTATTTATCTTTTAATATTTAAATTGTATTATATTTTATTATATAGATTTATTTTTGTCAAAATCAACGGTACGATGAAATTTTTGTGGCCAATGATATGAATATATCATTTTTTGTAACTCGTGCCAGGACATTACAAATATATCTTGATTAGACCATACAAATAATGCGACTTATTATCAATAGTATCCTCATTAATCATCTAAATGCTTAGGATGAAAATTAATTAGACCATCCAAATAAAAATTTTGTTTATCATGGAAATGAAACACGAGGTTGTATTTACAACCCCCTTCTCCAAAAAAAAAAAAAAAAAAAGGGGGCACAAAAACTATTGAAAAGCCTGAAACTCTTTCTGATATAGATATATGCATAAAATTTATCCTTAAAAGTTGGATTGTAAAGAAATAGTGTTTAAGAGTTCATATAAACACATCTACAACATTCTACTCTTATTTTTAGTCAACGTGGGATCGTAATATTCTACCACACTTCCGTAATTATCATCCACGATGGTCTATTCTATCGACATTAACTTAAACGGTATCCCTTTATCTTTAGCGACTCCATTCATCTCTTAGTGTTTAATGGATAGCATTACGTCCATACATAATATCAAGTCATCAAGCCTAGTATAGAGGTCACTCATTTCATAACTCGACCACAGAAAGTTGCACCTCATACTGCATTCAATGCTATACTCGACTTGGTAGCTAATTTTGATATTAATTGTTATGAATACATTGATAAAACTTGCTCATGAAAACCAACTTGCAAGGAAACGATGCCTAAGAGTCCATTTATAGAATTCAAATAGGAGAGAAGTTCTATCCAAGTCTACCCCAACCGAAGTCTTGCAAGTCCATCTCTGATAAGAATAGCAAACTACAAATATTTTTCTTCGAAAGATCCTGAAAGTCATCTTCAAACCGATATTACATAAAATGGTGAGAAAATCTACCACAATTCAATATCAAATTGAAGAAACTAAAA
>CAUOFW020000714.1:88162-175494 GCA_963454935.2 Ilex paraguariensis | reverse complement strand
CTAGTGGGTACCTCCTCCTTTGAGTGCAAGGGCTTATATGCGAGGGGGGAAGACGACTCTCTTCCGATGTAGGATTGCCTTAGGAAAGGGTCCTATTGGCGAAGAGAGGTAAAGGCTACTGGGGAGTCGCCCGCGTGGGTTAACCCAGGTCAAGCCGAAATCCTGAGTGGAGGGTTCTACCCCCTACAGAAACTAAAACCAACAGTACACAACTTGTTTTGGAAGATATGAAACTTAAAGTTGTAGAGCTGATCGTCTTTCATATCAAGCCATTAAAGCAGCACGTCAGGCTATAATCAGACAATTCAATCATACTATGAGCAGACAATTATAAAACAATAGTAAGATACGGATAAAAATTCTCGCATATCTCCTTGTTACTGAAAAACCTACAGAAATCAGAATGGGAAGAGGAAAAAGAAATCCTACATACATGTCCCTTGCACCGGCCCAAACCATCCCTTCAAACAAAACTTTTGACACCTAAATCAAAATCACATAATCCCCCAACTTCCTTCCCAATCGCCTACGCATCACACACCAATCTATCACCGCCAAACTCGAGATCAACAATCCCCATCTCAACCCGACCTAACACCAATTCGTCAAAAGAGCAAACCATCTCGATTCTTGGAATTTGTCCCTAGTAATGCAATTTCATTGTCAATCTCTTATTCCTACAATCCAAATTGGATGGTTTTTATTACATCATGTGGGTTGCAAGTGTGCCAAAATTCAATGTTAACATGCCTAGAAAGGAAACAATTTTTTTTTTTACCAATGAGCTATTTCAACATAGGTATAGATTGCCGCATTATTTCAAAAGGAAACATATTGGAAGAATTGCCAATGTTGTTCCATAAAAATTCCAAGAAAGCAAGATTATAATAGTGGTGAAAAGACAAAGAAAGACAGGTCACAGAGCATATGCAAATTGGAAGGTTGAAGAGTTTAGTGACGGTGGTATAGAGAAACCCCGAGAAAGAACTAGAATCTGGAGAAGCTGTTAGACACAACTAAGAAAGAATATAAAGAAATAAAGTTGCAGCAAAAGACAAATCCGACCCATTTAGATTGGCTGGTATGAAGCGACAGAAAATCTCACATAATTCTTGTCTTGAAACGCCACATAAAAAACCACCCAAAAATTGGACACTTTCAACCAACACCCACCAGTAATCTGGTCCAAACTTCAAGCAGTGAAAACTTAATCCCAAAAGGTAATTCAAGAAAACTTAACCACGTAATCCCAAAAGGTAATTCAAGAGATAACTGTGCAAAATTATTAACTCAGACGTCTTGAATTTGAATCTTAATAATTATTTAAAATCAGATCATGAAAAATTCCTCATGATTAAACTAATTCCAACATAAATAGTCTATCTTTAATCGGAGATTATTAAATTAAATACGCATTAACTGACCCAAATAATCTTGACCATTAAACTAAAAAAAACAAAAATTTATCCACATAAAACATACATTATGATAAGGATAAGTATTTTTTATCTGGGATTCTTACCCAGATAACTACTGGGTTTGCTTATTCTTTGTTTCACTGTTATCAAAATCGGACTGGCCGGTCAGACCGGTTCAACCGTGAATCGGAACCCTAACCGGTCCGATTCCTTAGTTGAACCGCTTAAGGAAGCGGCCAATTTTTAACAAAAATCGTGAACCGCCGATTTTATAAAAATCAGACAGTTTAATACCTATTTAAAAATTAAATTACATAAATAAATTTTTTTGCTCTAAATCAGTAAATAGTTAATTTTTTGTAACCTTATTCTTAGATAAATTATAAATGACACCCTTTCTTTTTCTTTATAATTTACTTGCACCTCTTTACTTTGCATTAAAATACGATAATCCCACTTTGTTACTTAATTTCATTAATTTTATGACAAATTTTATGTATTTTATACATATTTTATATTTTTTAGCTAAATTATTAAATTTTATAATTATTATATATATTTTTTTATTTTATGACCGATCCGACCAGTTAACCAAACGGTTGAACCATTGACCCAATCCCCTTGCCGATTCAGTGCCCGTAGCATTACTTTGTTCAGTTAACTTTCTAGATGTTTTCCTCGATAATATGAAATCCCATACATGAAAGAAATAAGCCTCTTTGTAGTGTTATCTTTCCTCCATAGAGATCCCACATATGAACGAAATAAGCCTCTTTCCAGTGGTTAACACTACGGTACTGGGAAAAAATCGATATCAAACCAAAAATTTTGATACAAGGCATTTATATTCTCAAAACAAAACGCACACTCGGCACACACAAAACAAGTTTAAATCTTCAAGGTGGTACAAACTCTTTTAGAACTTATGAAATAGTACCAACTTTCTCCCTCAGGCAACTGAGGTTTTTCAAAATTACAACTAAACAAGCACAATCTTTTATTTCCCAAAGTATAATAAAGTTCCCAAGTATGCGAGGCCTTTCAACCCACGGACACTAATTAATGAAAACCCCGACCATCACCCTTGGGACTTCACAAGATAATAAATATTTTTACCCTCATTGCTCCCAAGTCCTAGCTATAAGCAAGAGCAAGGCACGAGATAAGCATATTCTACAGTTGGCATATGGATAAGCATATTCTACAGTAGGCATATTTGAACTCCATGACTATGACACAATGAGAACAATACAGGGAAATAGGGAAAAATAACAGGGACAAGGGAGGGAAGAGGGTTTTTGTGGTTTTTTTTTTGTTTTTTTTTTGTGGGGGAGGGGGGGAGGGAATTAAAGGACCAACATAGAGGGACAAAGAAAAGGACTCATATCGTTCATGCAATTCCACCTGTAAGGATTCCAAAAGTACCACTCAAACCACTTATATTCAGGCACTGTAGATGATCACACCTATTGTAGTTGCATCTCCTCGCTTGGTCCAAAATCTGGATTAAACAAGACCTGAAGACGCCCCACCTANTATATTTTTTAGCTAAATTATTAAATTTTATAATTATTATATATATTTTTTTATTTTATGACCGATCCGACCAGTTAACCAAACGGTTGAACCATTGACCCAATCCCCTTGCCGATTCAGTGCCCGTAGCATTACTTTGTTCAGTTAACTTTCTAGATGTTTTCCTCGATAATATGAAATCCCATACATGAAAGAAATAAGCCTCTTTGTAGTGTTATCTTTCCTCCATAGAGATCCCACATATGAACGAAATAAGCCTCTTTCCAGTGGTTAACACTACGGTACTGGGAAAAAATCGATATCAAACCAAAAATTTTGATACAAGGCATTTATATTCTCAAAACAAAACGCACACTCGGCACACACAAAACAAGTTTAAATCTTCAAGGTGGTACAAACTCTTTTAGAACTTATGAAATAGTACCAACTTTCTCCCTCAGGCAACTGAGGTTTTTCAAAATTACAACTAAACAAGCACAATCTTTTATTTCCCAAAGTATAATAAAGTTCCCAAGTATGCGAGGCCTTTCAACCCACGGACACTAATTAATGAAAACCCCGACCATCACCCTTGGGACTTCACAAGATAATAAATATTTTTACCCTCATTGCTCCCAAGTCCTAGCTATAAGCAAGAGCAAGGCAAGAGATAAGCATATTCTACAGTTGGCATATGGATAAGCATATTCTACAGTAGGCATATTTGAACTCCATGACTATGACACAATGAGAACAATACAGGGAAATAGGGAAAAATAACAGGGACAAGGGAGGGAAGAGGGTTTTTGTGGTTTTTTTTTTGTTTTTTTTTTGTGGGGGAGGGGGGGAGGGAATTAAAGGACCAACATAGAGGGACAAAGAAAAGGACTCATATCGTTCATGCAATTCCACCTGTAAGGATTCCAAAAGTACCACTCAAACCACTTATATTCAGGCACTGTAGATGATCACACCTATTGTAGTTGCATCTCCTCGCTTGGTCCAAAATCTGGATTAAACAAGACCTGAAGACGCCCCACCTACCTGACCCGAAAGGATTGGACAGTGATATGATTCCAATAAGAACAGATCAGCCTGCAAATTTTGAATCCCCAGTGAGTGCAATTGCTTATTACGAGATACTATAATTTATTACAAATAACCTATCGGGCCCAAAATCTGGACCAGATTTTAATGGACTGCTCAGGAGACAACTGTAAATGCAACCAGTTTCCATATCCAATTCACCTAAATAAAGATGCAGAAGGCTGGTGCTTCATGGCACATGTTAATTGAAATGTTATGCAGGTCAGCGAGTAAAGAGGTTAAAGATATCGCATATAGATCAAATCAAATAACGGTCAAACTCCCACCCCCTCCCCCCCACCCCCCAAAAAAAAAAAATAATAATAATAAATTAATAATAATAACAATAACCTATTGAAGTTCTTAAATCAGGTAACCACTTCATCACCAATCCTTAGGTAAAGACTATGCAGAAGGCAAGTGTTGCAAAAAGCACCATTACCTGATAAATAATCACATTTCTACGAGTTCTGGAATTCAACCGAAATTGAATCCACCAGATGGAACTGGAACATCATTTCCTCCAAACTGGAATCCAGATTGAGACGCATCACCTGGTGGCAACTGCTCATCATCCTCCTCCAACCAATATGTCTCGAGAATCTTCACAGCCTTCTCATATATTTCATTGTTGTCATGACTCTGAAGGTTCTCAATTTTCTCTAAACCCTCGGCTTCATCAATCAACTGTGCATAGACATTTACATCACCAGTGCTACCCAAATTTTTCTCAGCTTCCCCAACCTTTAGAATGTTCTCAAGCCCTTCCAAGCAGACAGTGACTATTCTTGGGTCAGGACAAATTAGGAGATCACAGAGTGGCTTTATACACCCCTGGCTCACCAAGAACCTACAAGCCAGTAAGGGAATCCAACCTCCAATTCAATATGTAACAAAAAACTAAATCAACAGAAGTAAGTTGTTAAAAAAGGAAACTGTACTTGATTTGCTCATGTGTTCCACCAGATGTGGCATTTGAAATTGCCCAAGCAGCCTCTTTCTTGATCTCAAACTCAGCACTCTGAAGGAGTTGGACAAGAGGGCCAATGATACCAGCTTCGATTACAGTCTGCACATTTTAACAGACATGCTTTAGGGTCATTATAGAACAATGTACAAACTCGGATATCTTGTAGCATTAGGCACTATGCCTTAGACATTCTCACCTGGATCTGATCCCTATTTCCTGCAGTAATGTTTGAGATGGTCCAACAAGCTTCCTTCTTGATGCTTTTCTTATAATTGTGTGCCAACAGGTTCAGAATGCAAGGAAGAGCTTGATGGTCTATGATAACCTGAAAAAGTATTCAAAGCACCAGATTGGTTTCTACTGACGGCAAGTATGACATGTTGAAATAAATGAAGATGATAAATCAACAATTGGACTGATGCCACCAAACACCGGCTATTAGGTACTTAGATTAGGTGAATATCCATTGCTACCGCCAAAAGGATGGGTGCAGGAAATAATTTAAGATGGCATCACAAGAAAAACAAAGCCAAACTGCAAGAAACTAAGATAACGAGAAACAAGTATGACATGTTGAAGAAGTATTAAAAGGATCACATTGGTAGCTACAGAAGGTAAGTATGACATGGTGAAATCTCTGAAGATGACTCAACAATAAGACTGATGCCACCAAACAATAGGTGTTAGCTTTGGTGATTATCTGCTGCTATTGCAAAAAGCATAGGAGAATGGAGTAATTTAAAATGACACAAAAGAAAAATAAATGCAAATAGGAAGATGAACTAAGATAATGAGATACAACATCGTGGCCTTAACCCATGGAACATGTGTCCAAAAAGAATAGCATAGTCGAGGCTAGCCTAGCATTATACTTGGTCTTTCTGGCCCATAGTTCTACCTTGATTCCAAACCAATGATCATTGTTCTACCTTGGTAAAACTAAGTCAAATAACACACAGTTTAGTCCTAATTAATGGAGTCTGAAAGGGGTCAATTGGATATAAACCTACGTTGACATTAATTGCCTAAAGTGGCTGCCCACAAGTTATTGGGTCGTTTTAACCACTCAACCTGTGGCCCCCTTTTCAGTTGTTTTCTAGCTTGACAAGAAAACTAAGGCAACTACGCTACTTCTTATGCAAAGTAGACACTATTGAAGATGTACTAAAACTGATGTTCTATTTCACAAATTTACAAATTATTCCATTTTCCAAATTAGTGACCAACAAAGTACACCAAGAAAAACCATCAAATCGGTGTACAACTTGGATTTCCAGATAATAAGATAGAAACTTAAATAGTAACGTTAGAGTTCAAATCATATTAAACTCCCTTTGTTTTTGTCCAATTTTATAATTGGGTTGAGTACAAAATGCCCCCTCCAAGTTTGGGCCAAGTTGCAATCAACTCCTCTTGGTTTCAATTTCAACAAATTGCCCCCTCAAAATTTGAATATTTTTCAATGCACTCCCACTGTTAAATTTGGACAGCCAATAGTAACAGAAATCAGTCCCGTGCAAATCATGTGGTTTCAAGTTTTTTGAATAGACAACATTACCCATGACAGGTCTCTGAAATATTTATTCTCTGATACCCATCAATTCCAAACAAATAATAAAATAAATAAACTTCTCCCACTCGAACCAAACACCAATAACCCACCCATAATCTGCACAGCATCCACTCAAATCTCCTACGCCACTTTTGTCAAGCACCAATCAAAGCTAGCAACACAGCCCANTAATTTAAGATGGCATCACAAGAAAAACAAAGCCAAACTGCAAGAAACTAAGATAACGAGAAACAAGTATGACATGTTGAAGAAGTATTAAAAGGATCACATTGGTAGCTACAGAAGGTAAGTATGACATGGTGAAATCTCTGAAGATGACTCAACAATAAGACTGATGCCACCAAACAATAGGTGTTAGCTTTGGTGATTATCTGCTGCTATTGCAAAAAGCATAGGAGAATGGAGTAATTTAAAATGACACAAAAGAAAAATAAATGCAAATAGGAAGATGAACTAAGATAATGAGATACAACATCGTGGCCTTAACCCATGGAACATGTGTCCAAAAAGAATAGCATAGTCGAGGCTAGCCTAGCATTATACTTGGTCTTTCTGGCCCATAGTTCTACCTTGATTCCAAACCAATGATCATTGTTCTACCTTGGTAAAACTAAGTCAAATAACACACAGTTTAGTCCTAATTAATGGAGTCTGAAAGGGGTCAATTGGATATAAACCTACCTTTGACATTAATTGCCTAAAGTGGCTGCCCTNACACAGTTTAGTCCTAATTAATGGAGTCTGAAAGGGGTCAATTGGATATAAACCTACGTTGACATTAATTGCCTAAAGTGGCTGCCCACAAGTTATTGGGTCGTTTTAACCACTCAACCTGTGGCCCCCTTTTCAGTTGTTTTCTAGCTTGACAAGAAAACTAAGGCAACTACGCTACTTCTTATGCAAAGTAGACACTATTGAAGATGTACTAAAACTGATGTTCTATTTCACAAATTTACAAATTATTCCATTTTCCAAATTAGTGACCAACAAAGTACACCAAGAAAAACCATCAAATCGGTGTACAGCTTGGATTTCCAGATAATAAGATAGAAACTTAAATAGTAACGTTAGAGTTCAAATCATATTAAACTCCCTTTGTTTTTGTCCAATTTTATAATTGGGTTGAGTACAAAATGCCCCCTCCAAGTTTGGGCCAAGTTGCAATCAACTCCTCTTGGTTTCAATTTCAACAAATTGCCCCCTCAAAATTTGAATATTTTTCAATGCACTCCCACTGTTAAATTTGGACAGCCAATAGTAACAGAAATCAGTCCCGTGCAAATCATGTGGTTTCAAGTTTTTTGAATAGACAACATTACCCATGACAGGTCTCTGAAATATTTATTCTCTGATACCCATCAATTCCAAACAAATAATAAAATAAATAAACTTCTCCCACTCGAACCAAACACCAATAACCCACCCATAATCTGCACAGCATCCACTCAAATCTCCTACGCCACTTTTGTCAAGCACCAATCAAAGCTAGCAACACAGCCCAACAAACACGCACACATAACCCAATACAAACACCATTTTTTTATCTCCTGCGTCACTTCCGTCCACCACCAAGTGAACCCAACCCAACCCAACACACAAAATCCAGCACGAACCAAACCCAACGACCCAACCCAGCACACACAATCCAAAACCAACACAATCTTCCAGTCCCTTGTCTATTGCCCCAATTTATGTATCATCAATCAATGTTCTTCTTTTAGTATTCGTCCGTAATTGCAGCACCACTGAACCACCACCCCAATCCCCTACCACCTTAGAACTGTCACCACCATCAACCCACTTTGTGTGCCAATCTCAATTTCGCAACCCAAAAATATGTAGATATGTGCATGAGATGCCACTTTGAGCTTTTCAATTTGCAATCTATGAAGGGGTGAGTGTTTTTCGTTGGTAGGTGGATTTGATTGCAGTGGTTTCTCTGGGCGGGTGTAGCGAGTAGTGGCGTTTTTGGTGGTTTCTTTGTGACGGTGGTTTTGTTGTGATGTATGTGTGCACATGTGTATGTGTGTGTGTGTGTGAGAGAGAGAGAGAGAGAGAGGTGGGTTTCATCAGGAGGAGTTATTGATTTGTGGGATGATTTTCACTGGGTTTTCTTTTTTGTTTGGGTGGGTTGGGGGGTGGGGGAAGAAAGGGGTTTTGCCTGAGGGGTAAGGAGAAAATTCGAGGCAGGGCANCATCAGGAGGAGTTATTGATTTGTGGGATGATTTTCACTGGGTTTTCTTTTTTGTTTGGGTGGGTTGGGGGGTGGGGGAAGAAAGGGGTTTTGCCTGAGGGGTAAGGAGAAAATTCGAGGCAGGGGAAAAGGGGTTGACTGCACCGGTTGGTGGATGAGTATGGAGTTTTTGTACATGAGGAAAAATATCAAGGTTATTTTGGTCCTTTTAATGTGTGGTAAGATCACATGCCTTGCACTGATAAACTTTCGACACTTTTAACTGTCCAAATTTAACAATTTGAGTGAATTGAAAAATNTTTGTTTGGGTGGGTTGGGGGGTGGGGGAAGAAAGGGGTTTTGCCTGAGGGGTAAGGAGAAAATTCGAGGCAGGGCAATTTGAACTGTGCCAAGGCAATTTGTTGAAGTTGAAACCAAGAGGAGTTGACTGAAACATGACCCAAACTTGGAGGGGCATTTTGTAATTAACCCTTTATAATTCGGTGTAGAAGTTCCAAATATTTCTTTCAATCTGCTGCCTCAACTTGACAATGTCCAAGCCTAAGCCTTGTCTTTTGGACAGACAAAGCAAGCCTAAAGAAAGAGGTAGGCTACCCTCAAAAGTCCTCAACATCAGTCCTTGAGAAATAATGACAAAAAGAGAGAGAGAGAGAGAGAGNAATGTCCAAGCCTAAGCCTTGTCTTTTGGACAGACAAAGCAAGCCTAAAGAAAGAGGTAGGCTACCCTCAAAAGTCCTCAACATCAGTCCTTGAGAAATAATGACAAAAAGAGAGAGAGAGAGCTAAACCGTTTACATCCCCCAAAACATTATGTTGGTACAAGAAGCCAAGTTCAACATCTAAAACAGCATTAAGGCAAATTGTTGCAACCAGAAAGAAGCCGCCTTTTAGTACACTAGTGTATACAAGTATGTTTGCTTATCAAAAGCAGTAAAACAGGAAACATTACAAAAACAGAAATAAAAAGGGGTCAAGTCAAAACAAAATGTAACTAAAACATTAATTCAATTCAACTCAACAACCTTTTACCCCTACTGTTTTGGCCACTACATAAATCCATAAAATTCAATTAAACAGGCACACTTGATCAAAAAAAAAAAAAATTTTAAACAGGCACACCAATATGCAGATATGTGGAGGTGTTTTGGCAATTTGTGCGATCACAAAATTTCAAAACCTCCCCCTCCCATCCTGACTGTCCTCTTTGTCACACTACCCACAAGCTATTTGGCCATGTCAAAGCATCCCTAACTTGCCCTTCAAACCACAAATGGTTTCTCGTACCTCTCTCTCTCTCTCTCTCACACACACGCGCGCGCATNAAAATTCAATTAAACAGGCACACTTGATCAAAAAAAAAAAAAAAATTTAAACAGGCACACCAATATGCAGATATGTGGAGGTGTTTTGGCAATTTGTGCGATCACAAAATTTCAAAACCTCCCCCTCCCATCCTGACTGTCCTCTTTGTCACACTACCCACAAGCTATTTGGCCATGTCAAAGCATCCCTAACTTGCCCTTCAAACCACAAATGGTTTCTCGTACCTCTCTCTCTCTCACAC
The DNA here is from genome assembly GCA_963454935.2 of Ilex paraguariensis. Lineage (NCBI taxonomy): Eukaryota > Viridiplantae > Streptophyta > Magnoliopsida > Aquifoliales > Aquifoliaceae > Ilex > Ilex paraguariensis. The sequence continues at coordinate 165,173 of CAUOFW020000714.1, read as the reverse complement.
ACGCGCGCGCATATGGATGTTCGTGCATGAAAATACAAACACATAATCTTTCATCGATACTTCTTGAAAACCATTCAATTCTCTGGCTCTCAGATCTATAGTAGTTCAACCAACTCAATTCTAGGATAGGAAACAATTTCTTATCTCCATGTTAGGGAATTAAACTGGATAAGTGGAAAACAGGCAAAAATCATAGGCAGATAACGGTAGAATCAGCCTGTTTTATTCCTCAAACTAGATTTAAATAAAAAAATTGTGAAGGTGGACTAAATATGCCCTTGTGAAGGACAGAATGGGAGGGCAATGTTTTCAGTTAAGAAAGAAGAGCAGTTAATTACACTTTTACAAGTGGGGAGGTCAGCTTTCACTGTATTTGTGTATATTGGACTATATATATATTTATGGACAGAGAGTGGGAAGAGAAGACATGAAAAGAATATGGCATAGAGTACCTGAGTTTGAATATCGTCCCCAGTAACAATATTACCAACTGTGCGCAGAGCAGGAATGAGAACTGATGGTGACGGATGACTGAAAACCAACATTAAATTTTTAGGTTTCCCAAGTAGAAGATAAGAAAAAGTTTTCACAATCAGACTCTGGAAAATGCCATGAACAATAAAAAAATAATATTCAGCACTCACAGTAGCAGCTCAACCAGACGAGGGCAGACACCAGACTCAATGACAGCTTGGATTTTGTCATTAGTTCCATCAGAAAGGTATGACAGCGCCCAGCATGCATCCGTGAGGACTTCTTCATCATTAGAATGTATAAGACGAGCAAGAGCGGGAAGAGCAGGCTTTGTCTGTTTAAATAATTATTCCAAAATTATTCCAAAACAATTTCAATTTACGAACATCCATCAGGAAATACATTTATTGCAAAGGAGGAATCAAACCAGGACAATGGATCTTTCAGTACTCTAACCTGTTCAAATTGAGGCTGTGGCTTGCCTCTACAAAAATTTGACAATGTCCATGTTGCATTTCTTAACATGGAAAGTTTTGCTTGCTCATTGAATTGTGCAAGCAATGGCATCAAAGCCCCATAGTTAAGGACAAGATCACGACATTTAGGTGAGTCACCAGCAACATTCCCTAATGCCCAAACAGCCTACACAACAAAAGGATGGCACAAATAACATATATCATTTGAAGATCCAAAGTAAAATGTCCACATTACTCCACAAAATATTAGTAGACATGCAAAAAAAACATCCATGAACTTGTGAACTTCACAATAGGTACCTGTTCCCGAACATCGTCACTTGGAGAACCAAGAAGTCTTACGAAAATTGCAACTGCACCATGCTCAATCACAACCTTGGTGTTTTCAGATGTTCCAGATGCAATATTTGTGAGCGCCCAAGCTGCCTCAAACTAAAACAAAGTCCAAGCATTAAAAAGCAAAAAGGGTTAAAAATATTAAAGATACCAAACCAAAAAAAAAAAACAGATAATATGAAGTTCGAACTAAAACCTGAAGTTGCGGGTAGTCATCCCTAGCAAGAAACTCAACAAACCGAGGAACAACACCAGATTGTATCACTTCCTCAATTGGAGGATTGCGCTCTGTTAAAGGGATGAAATAACAAATTAACAAAAGGCAGAATGGTTGAAACATATTAGATTTATTTTTCTAAGCAAGATAACCAAAGAAAACCTATTGATAGCAGTTTCCGGAATTGAGTGGTGACTTCAAGCTGCAAGTTGCTATCATCTGACCAAACACCGGCAACCATTGCCGGAAGACTTTCTAGCTGCAACAAGATTAACAAATAGAACAAATTAAATGCACGTTAGTTTACAAAGAAGCACCAACAGTCTATAATCACTGACAAATCCATAATTTCCCCCTCAACACAAAGCAAAGTGCCTGCAGTCACTCAAAAGAGCACGCGCCATGTCATATATTATTTTTATTTATTTTGAGCACTCTGTAACAATCAACTGTAATATTATGAATTTATGATGCTGATATATCCCTAATAGAACATATCTAAAGAGATAAAAAGAACAAGAATAAGAGAGAGATTGATCTCTGGTGTGGGTGATCGTCCCCCTTAAAACAATTCGAAGGTGAATAGCCTTTTACCAACTAAAATTATCCTTTCCCTTTCAAGATGCAACTTCTGATTAATTTCTTCTACGTCATTAAGAATGCAAGCCATGCTTGCTTATGCGTCCTAGTTGAAGTCTGAATTTGGCTCGCAATTGTTCTTACGGCACCCACATCTCTCCATCTTCGGTTAAGATCTTGTTCCATATCTCTATCACTCTGTTTTGTTTCCTCACTATGTTCAAGACTCTTTTCGTATTCCACAGACAACTTTGGTTTCCTTGAAACAATTAGGCAACTACTTTCCTAAACTCAAACCTAAATACTCTATCGTTCGGTATAAAAACAATAAATTTTGTCGGGACCTATCAAATACTCCATTCAATTGTAAAATCAAACCCCGGTTATTACTCAACGATCCATAAATAAAAGCCTAGCAACAAATTAAAGAAGGTAAGTTCAAAAATAAAGAAAAATAAGCCAATGATACACTTGGAATACACTATTAAAATACATAATCAACTAAATTTGATCAAACCCTGGGGTTTTAAGTTCAAACAAAGAAAAGCTACACACACATGCATGCACCTTCTTTTCGATTTGAGAGACGTTCACGGTGTTTTGGAACTGCTGTGCTTGAAGGCCCTCCCGACGCTTCTTGAGCAGGCTCTCTTCTCTTCTGCTCTTTCGGATCTCAACCATGTTGTCCTCTCTCCTTCGCCTACCTTCCTCAGCATCGACGGCGACTTTGTATCGGCTCCGACGAACCTCGGTTCTTGCGCTAGGTCTCAGAGACATACTTGCTCGATTGAATTAAAAACCTAACTCTCTATAAACCAACAGATATATATATAGCACACGTATATAATACGTTAGGTTTCGATTGGCGATGGAGATTAAACCGAGAGAGAGAGAGAGGGAGACGATGGTCTGGAAGAAGTAACGAGTGAAAAAGGGCGGAAGCCAGAAGGGTTTGGATTGTGTTTCGAAATGGTCCAGATGGGCGATGATGTTTTAATCACCGCTCCATACGGTAATGGGCGTGATGTTGAAGTTATTAACGGAACTACCACTAGATTTGAATTTAAGGTCAAGGCAGGGCACTGCTCCTCCGCTGTTGAAGACTAACAGCGCACGGTTGCTGTTTAATGCAACGGCACCGTTTATTGTTTGGACCCACACCTGNTGAATTTAAGGTCAAGGCAGGGCACTGCTCCTCCGCTGTTGAAGACTAACAGCGCACGGTTGCTGTTTAATGCAACGGCACCGTTTATTGTTTGGACCCACACCTGATTCCTCCCCTTCTCTTGCACGGCGTCATTTGAGATTTCAGGGTTATTTGTTTATTATTTTTGTCTTTTGTTTTGTGCTTTTATTTTTAAATTTTTTTTAAAATAAAAATATATTTTTGATAACTGTTTTTATTTTTGTTTTTTTTTTATATTAGTAATTTGGAAACAAAAACAAAAAAATGGAAACAAAAAATTTATGTTCTAAGAAACACATAAAATACAAAACACGCGTTTTTTGATTAAATGAGGTCTCAACTTCGAGTCTTGTTATCCACAAAAAATGAGTTGTAGGGTGTTTTGAAGGATTAAAGTCATAAACATGGCTTTTCATTTGCTTCTTGTAATTCTTTGAAATTTATTCAATAAAATTCTTCTATGGATTTCACATGAAATGTGTTACGATTAGAAATTTTTTAATTTGTATGTTATTGTATGAGATGTTATAAAGCTAATATGTAGAATATAACTTGAAGTACTTACCAAACATATTTTTTATTTTTATTCTTATAATTTGATAAACACAAATGACTTCCAAACATGTTTTATGTAGTGTTTACCACAAAACTGAGTCAAAAATTGTCTACGTTTTTCATTTTTTTGAAGAAGCAAAAAAAAACGTTATCAAACGACTCCTCAATATTTGACCAGCCAAAGGCCAAAAAGCATGTTGACTCCCACTTCTTATGGAAAGGCCTATTGTTCCCATGTTATTGTATTAGCAATGCACGACGTGTAATCGTAAAAAAATTTGTTCGTGCAATCGTAAAAATTTTTGTTGAAAAATTTGATAAAGTACATTAAAAAATATATAATTATATATTAAAATTATTTATATTTTCTTCACAATTATAAACATCCAATTGACTTATTTTTTGTGTTTTTTTCATTCGAGCTATCAAGTAGTAAAGATTTTAAAATTTTATTTTCTCGATTATTTTTTTTTTTTGTCTTTCTTATTTTTATTTGCCTCAATACTTTTTTACCAAATTATTTTGATTGTGAATGAAGAGAAAATATAAATATATCAAATTTTGGGCATTAGAGATGATATTATATCAACAGAGTTATCGATATGTATTAATATTAGAGTTTTGAAAAAAAAAAATAATGTTATTTTTATATATCATGTTAAGCATAACATAACCATTCAAAAGTCTTGCAAAGATAGAGATATTTACATGATGTATTAGAGATTAATTTTTTATTTAAATACAAAAAAAATATAATCGTAATTTGAATATTTAAATATCAAAAGACATATTAGCTTTTATAATTTTTTACAAGAGCAAAATAGTTAATAAAAATTTTTTCATCCTAAGGTACTTTTATTAATAGTATAAATATAAATTTAATACATCATACTTGTTGCATAAAAATTTACTCAACACAAATGAATTATTTTGTAACGGTGAAAGATATAAGTCAACAGAATAACTTTGAGATATCACTATGACTTTAAATTTATTTAAATTTAAACTTAATCATAAAGATAACTATGTTAAAAATATGAAAGAGATAAAATTACCTGATATTGAAAATAAAATGTAAAACTAGGATATACCCCAATATCCTACTAAGAAAATCTATAATATTGGCACTTTTGATTTTAAATCAAGTTTAACTATAAAAATGATTGAAAAGATTGTTCTTTTTGATTAGAATTGAGATATTTTAGAACTATTAATTGAAAGAGAAGTCTTAAAGGCTCAAAATAATTATAAACTTTTGCATATTGGATTAGTTCAAGTTGCTTTAAAACCTTTAACTTTGCAAGGATTAAATGCCTCTTTTATATTAGCATTACAAGATGCTAGATGTCTTAATTTTGATCAGTCTTTAATAAGAGTTATGCAATTCAGCTTAAGTACTGTCCCTGTTTATTTTAATTGTTTTCCTAATCTCTTTGTATCTTTGACAGATAAAAATATTTTTGATGTTTTAACATGCAATATTAAAACTTATGATTACAATTATAAAGAATGTACAAATATAATTGTGTTTGCTTATAAGATATATATTATAAAGTCATAAATACTCTATGTTTTAAAGCTAAATTTTTGAACCTTAAAGGTTAAACCACTTTAATTGAAACAAATACGGTCAAAAATAAAATTGAAATCCCTAAAACCATTAAATGATCAGAAATCTAGTTTCCAGACACCTAACAATTAGAGTATGTGGTCCCTAAAAAACTAGAGATAAATGAAAAAATAAATCAAATCACTCAATCATCCCAGAGTGATGTTACCATAAAATTTGCTAAGATAAATTATATGAATTATTTACAATCTTCTAATAAATCAAAAAACTTTATCAGGTTATTTTACACTCGTAAGAAAATCTATTTCCTCGGTTTAAAATCGGAGAAGAGATAAATAACTTATAATTGAAGGAATTAAAATTTTCAGAAATAATATTCCACATAGTTTATATAAACCAGCTAATGAATCTTCTCAAGAAGAAGATTATGATCCAACCCCATCCAAAATCGAATTCCAACTATAATTTCTATGGATTTGCACCCAAGAGAATTCCAGATAATAAAGAACACCTGTAATAAAGAATTTTATCTATCTAAATATGAAGAATTCAGAAATTGATTTTTTAAAACTATGAGTTCATAAAAACTTCAAAATTATAAAGAAATGTTTTACTTTTATATAAAGAGGGAAAGAAGGATAATTCATTTTGTCAATTGGTTTTTAAGCTATTATGTTCCACCTGATACTAAGCAGTTAAATGAAATAAAAAATTATTTTCTAGATATTAAAGAAACCGAGTTTATAAATAAACTCAAGAAAAAATTAAATAATATTTCTAAAACTGAAACCGTAAAAGATCAACACAATAATTGATGCACCCATTGATAATAAAAATTTAACTATTTCACACAATGACTCTTTGAAGGATAATTCAAATCAACTTTTCCATAAAATAAATCGTGAAAGCAACTCTACCCACTCCATCAAAATCTTTAAAGAAAGAGACCCAAAAGCTATTAAATGTTTTAAGTGTGAAAAAATTGGTCATGTTACTTCCATATGTTATTATTATATTTTCAAAAAAGTCATGAGCAGATTAAGTATAAATACTTTAACTAATTCACAAACTTTTATTTTTGATCTTATAGATAAAATACAAGATCCACATTCTAAAAGAAAAGCTATTGAACAATATTTAGAGATAAATTCTGAAGAAAAAAGATCTAATTTGTCTCAACTATATTCTTTAAAAGAAGTCATTAATAGAATCGAAAGTGACATGTTTAAAAATTCATCCCATATAAAACAAACTTTGCCCAGTATGGTTCAAGACTTAAAAAAAAAAGTTCATAATATCAAAGAAGACATAAAAGTCATAAAAAACTAGACTGTTAATCTTAGAAAAAAATGTCACTTAAAAAAAGTGACATTAAAGATGATAAAACATCGTCATCTAACTGTTCCTATAATGAATTCTTAAATGTATTAGACAAAATAACTTATCAAAAATGGTATGTTAAAATCATATTAGTTATAAATTCTGAATTTACTGTCGAAACTATTGACAGTGGAGTAGATATGAACTGCATAAAAACAGAATTAATTCTGACTAAATATTTGGAGAAAACTATTCAGTCAATAAGCACTACTGATGGGTCAAAATTAAATATAAATTTTAAACTCTTTAATATTTTGGTATGTAATCAAGGAATTGATATTCCTTCCATTTTTATGCTCATTGATAATTTAAATCAATTGGTGATTTTGGAAACATCATTTTTATCTTTAATCGAACCTACAGAGAGAATTGATTCTAAAGAAATTTTGACTACCATAAATGATCAACAAATATTATTTGAGTTTATAACTCTGCCTCAAGTAAATTTGATAAATCAAATAAAAGAAAATCTAGTTTATAAAGAAAACCAATTAAATTTCTCATCAATTTCTAATATATTGGAAAGTAATGTTTATTTTGCAGGAAAAGTCCAAGAAGTTTCAGAAATGAGTCATTACTCATATTCATTTTCCTTAGATTTTATTGTCAAATCTCTAGAACTTTTTGACTGTTTTTGTAATTATGCATGTGAAGATGTTATTAACTTTGCCTCTACCTGAAATACTAATAATTGCAAGATTTCATTTTAGTGTCTCTATTGCAATGCTATAGAAGATGCAAGATTTCATTTTAGTGTCCCATATTTTTGTTAAGAATTACAAGACGACAAAGAGAGTCTTTAAAAAAAGGTTTAAAGTTTCATCTTATTCTTGAACTTAATAATTGACATTATGATTGGAAATATAAACAATGACTGGAGACTATATTCCTTGAAAAATTTTGTCAATAACTGATAAATAAACTTTGTGGTATAACAGTTAGAACTCAAGTTTTTGCATATATAAATACATATTACTCTGACGAATATAAAAATATTTTTTATGCATATAAAAGTGTATATTATTTTAATTTATATAAGGATGCATTTTATTTCAATGCATATAAAAATACTTATTATCCTTCACTCTCTATAAAGAAATTATCACATAAATATGATATTGATGTTAATCCGTCAAAACAACTTAAAGTTGTTACATCCTTGTCAGATAAAGTTGACAATAAAGAAAAGTTGTTTTGAGATAAATCTCTTTCTATACGTAGATCGTTGACTTTGTCTCCATATATGGAGCTTAATTTTTCATTTTTCAATAATTTTATTAAAAGGATATATCCTTATGATGTTAATGATCCTAGACAAATTAGGGAATATCAAGTCCGTTTTTGAAAAAATTACCCGCTTGAGTCTAAATGCAAAATCATAGCGGAATGTCTTAAAGACATGGATAAAGAAGAAGATAAATCTTCAACTGATAAAGTTTCAACCTCTACAGCAATTGTTCATACTACCAATATAAATACTGGAACTAATTTAAATCATGTTAAAGTTCTTAAATAACTAATTAAAAAAGAAAAATTTCATTTAAACTCTGAGCAGCTTAAAACAGCAGTTATGGAGAAATTCCGTCTTCAAGTCATGTCTACTTTTAACATGAGTAAAACAGAGAATTAGTAAACTCATGTCTTCCTTAACCCTTTACCAAAAATAACATGCACGAGCAGATTTGGTAACGGGCTCAGGTGAGCACGAGTTCCNAACTCATGCCTTCCTTAACCCTTTACCAAAAATAACATGCACGAGCAGATTTGGTAACGGGCTTAGGTGAGCACGAGTTCACCCTAATTTTTTTTATATAAATGAAGATACATAATATGAATATTATTTAAATATATCTTGTGGTGTTTGCCTATTATTTTTATTTTGATTGTATTTTATGAGAGTATGAGTTATGATTGGTTTTGATCAATTTTATAGTTTATGGACTTTGTTCAATTAACGTTGATTAGATATTTATGATTTTTTTTTATTTTACACTCTTAATTTAAAAGTGAAATTATTTTAAATTACTAAAATTATATTTTTTTTACCACTTATCGTCGTTATATATGTATGACTTATTATTTTTATTTTTTCATAACTTACACGTTGTTGTTAAATAAGTTAAAAGCAAATATGATAGCGGAATCGATATCCATAGGTGATTTATAACTCAAATTGGAATAAATATCAATAAATGATTCATTATTCGATTAGATATAGAAAAATATATATCATTGTAAAATAATTCATTAGTGTTCAATAAATTTTTATGTAACAAGTACAATATAATATATACAATAATAGGGGAACAACTGGCCTTTTGGAGAAAACAACATAACATATTTTTTTGGGATTTGGCTGATCAAAAAATGAAATCTCAAACGACACTGTGCAAGAGAATGAGAGGAATGAGTTGTTGGGTCTAAGCAAAAGACGGTGTCTTTGCATTAAACAGCACCGTGTGCTGTTAGTTTTCAACAACAGAGAAGTCGCGCCCGGTCAACGTATGTGCTTATTAGCTGGGCGGTGATTGCCTATTTCGCAAGGAATATGCTTCCATTCCATCTCCTCTACCGTCTTTAGGTGTGTTAATCAAGTTGAATTTACACATAAACGAGCTTTAAAAAATTTTCATGCTTGACTTGTTTAACAGCCCTAACCGCCTTTGTTGATGCCCTGTGAATGATGAGATGCCAACGGCTCTAATATAATTTTCAATCATACCCCCAATTTTTTACTCAAATTTAAGTAAGAAGTATTATTATATAAAAATTCATATTTCTACCTAAAGTCTTTAAAATTCATATTTTTACCTAAACTCGTATTTCTACCAGTGGCAATAAGTCATTAATTTCTCAAGTGTGGGTTTTTAATTTTTATTTTGAGAATTAATGTTAACAGGGATTTTGATTTGATTGCATGCGTGAAGGTGCAGAGTGTTCATATAATGTAGTGGTGGTGATAATAACAATGATAGCCGAAGATATAATGGGTATATCTAAGTTGGCATTATTGGGTTTTGCCTTATTGCCATTACTAGGTTTTGCTTGATTTTTGTAGTGACAGTACTTGGCTTTGTTTGATTTAGTTTTATTTGGTATGGGGACATTAACTTGAGATGGTGTCCAAAGTTGATAGATAAAAGTGACGGTAGCTAAAAAGTTCAGGAAGTACAAAAAAATCACAAGTAACAAAGTGTATCTTTTAAGTAATCATCAAAAATTTGTTACGATTATTTAGAAAATAGAAATATTTTGATATATTTAAAATATAAAATTAAATGTATAAAAAAAATAAAATATATATTTTTTAAATATTAGTCGAAATATACCAAAACATCTTAAAACATTCTTGAACAATTGTATAAATGTGTCAAAACATTACAAAACATCTCGAATCATCATGAAAAACTTTGAAGTATTAGAATTTCGATTTCATCATTAATTTGTTTCGATCTCCTTAAAATGAAAATGTTTCGTCATTTTCAATTGTTTCGAAATAAATTTTAATTCTTAATTTTAAGGACAAAATTATAAAAGAATTAATTTTTAGGTTTAATTGCAAGTTGTACCCTGAAAGATAGTTCGAATCTCAATTTAGATCTCCAAAGATAAAAAATCTCAATTTGCACCCTCAAAGATAGAAATTTGTATTAATGTGCACCTAAAACTAAATTGATAAATTATACCTAGATCCCCTCATGTTTGTCACTTAATCATTTGGACCCCTTCACATTTTGAATATTACTCCTACATCTCATGATGTTTATGCACGTGTAACACATAACTCCTTTTCGTTAATATCTATTCATATAACCGTTAAAAAATATGATTTTATCTTAATAAAAATTATAATTTTATATTATCTTTTATTTTGTGGGTTCAATATACTCTAAAGTTCAAAATCAATCTTACCATTTTAATGTCCAATAGAATGTAGATATTTATATAATATTTTTATATCTAATGCAATATATCACTCAATGTGCAACCCTTTATTCTATTAGACATTCAAATGGTAAACTTGATTTTGAACTTTAGAATATTTTGGACCCATAAAATAAAGTGTAATATGAAATTATAATTTTTTATTAGAATAAAATTATATTTTTTAACGGTTATATCAATAGATATTAACGAAAAAGGGTTATATGTTACACGTGCGCAAACGTCATGAAATGTATGAGTAATATTCTAAATGTGAAGGGGTCCAAATGATTAAATGACAAGCATAAGAGAATCTAGGTATAATTTATCAATTTAATTTTAGGTGCACATTGATACAAATTTTTATTTTTGAGGGTGCAAATTGAGATTTTTTTAACTTTAGGAGTGCATATTGATACAAATTTCTATCTTTGAATATGTAAATTGAGATTTTTGATCTTTATGGGTACAAATTGACATAAATTTTTATCTTTGAGGGTACAAATTGAGAATTTTTTATCTTTATGATTACAAATTAAAATTTGAATGATTTGCATAATGCAAATTGCAATTAACCATATTTTTTTTTTTCCAATTAATGCCTCTTACTCACCGTCATGAGTAGATCAGGGCGACCCATTCAATATATAATGTAGATTATTAGGTATCAAACATTCAATTTTTTTTCACTGGTCAGTGTATTCAGACTAATTTGTACACATTTTAATTAATTATTTTTTACGATTCTATCAAATGTAAATCATTCACGCCTTACACATTCGAATCATTCAATTGAACTGAGTACAATCATCAACACCAATTATTAGATTCGTAATTGAACAAAAAAAATATAATAATAATGTTATATTTATCAATTTTTTTATGAAATTTTGTATTTCAATGAATGTGTTATAATTTTTATTATTAAATATTAATAAAACTCACTTATTTAATGATAAAAATTGTACGACGTCACTTAAAGTGAAAATCTAAACAAAAAATCTTTTGTTAAGCATAACATAACATTGTTGTAAAAATACCCAACTCTATAAAAGGAGTAAGAATTTACGAGGAAAAAAGGACATACTTTGGGGACAAAAGGTAGAGTAATGCTATACAGATTTAAAATTTAAACTTAAAATATAGACTTGATGATGTGACTGTTGATGTGTACCAGCCCATGTCATCAGTTTCAAAAATTCTATTTTTAAAGAAAGATAAGATGACTTGGCCGTTCATCTTCCTTCTTCTCTCTTTTCTCTTCTCTCCCTTCCCTTTTACTAAACCAAACACCGTTGCCCAGCCATAAGATTTCTTTATCAACTCCTCCCCTACCCTCTTTCTGTTTAAAAAAAAATTGAACCCAATAAATCGGGTTTTTTCCATAGCCACGTCTGAAGCCGAACTGGTTGATGACAACAATCGATTGATTCACCCCTATGCTGAAGACCTTTTTGTTTAAAAAGAAATTGAATAGCCGATTGTTTCACCACATCCGAAGCCAAACTGATTGTTGTGGTTCTTGGGTGAGGGTGGAACCCTAGCTGCAGCAATAAGGCTCTTGGGTGAGGTCTTTGATGTTCTTTTGTGACTTTCCTATCTTAGTTCCTTGTGAAAACTTAATTAGGCTGGTTTCTGGTGGGGAAGTTTTGGCGTAGGGAGGAGCAGAAAAAGATATCCTACAGCTAGCGGGCGGTGTTTGATTTGGTGAAACCGTGAAAGAGATGGGAGAAGACGAGGGGAGATGATCGGCCAAGTCATCTCAACTTTCTTTAAAAATAATTTTTTTTTTTTTTTAAACTAATGACATGACTTTGACACATTAACAACCATGCCACCGAGTCTAAATTTTAAGTCAGTCTGACGTTGCTATAATTAACCGCGGGGAACAAGTTTCTAACTAATCGAAATGACTAAAATACCCAACTCAACGTCTTTTATTACGGAAAAGCCTCCTTCCCCTTTATAAAGCGGTGGTAGTCAACCCGAGGGGATACCATCGACGAGATCAACGCAGTAGTAGCTGCTCTTCAAACCGGAGACGAGATCACCGAGAGGAGAGAGAAAGAGGAGAAGGAAAATGTCTTCGTTGGTCGTGGTTACAGACACAGGCGTACGAACGCCTCTTCTACAAGATTTATCACCTCCAGTTCCACACAGCGACTCGGGCGTTAGAGAAGAAGAGATTGTTCCTTTACCGTCACCGAACGAGTTGGATGAATCAAAAGCTAATCCTACCGATCCCAAGCAACGCCTTGTATCTTTAGATGTCTTTCGAGGCCTCACTGTCGCTGTACGCAACCTCCGAAATTGATTTCCTTCTAACTGGATTCTTAATTTTGAGAATTTGATTCACTAGTTTTGCATTTCAAGCTCTCATTCTCTTTTTGCATTTTATCTCTCTTTTTTTACAGTCCAAAGAGAACAAATACTTTTTGGAAATCCTTACTTGTCTGTAGGTTTCTTGTTAATCTAGCAGAGTCTTCAATCTTGCCTCTAATTCCAACTTACATCGAAGTTCATCATTCGAGCGCTTGTTCTTCTCTTTGATCTGTCTCTGCTATTTTTTGGTCTTTTCGTTAACATTACTGTTGTTGTGTTTAGTGTTTTTGACAGCTGATGATATCGGTTGATGATGTCGGAGGGGTCTTTTGCTTCAACAAACCACTCTCTATGGTTTGGCATGACATGTGACCATCGCGGTCGCGGACTTTGTGAAAAATTTTTAGCGATCTTTCCCTTTCTTTTCTTTAGGTTCCTTGGCAAAGTAGTAGAGTCTTGAATTAATGTCTTCAATAGATAACTTCTTCTTTTCTTTTTTGTCTTTTCCTTACACTACTCTGACCTTGTTTGGTTTATTCGACAGCTGATGATATTGGTTGATGATGCCGGAGGGGCTTTTCCATCAATAAACCACTCTCCATGGTTTGGCGTGACCCTTGCGGACTTCGTAATGCCTTTTTTCCTCTTTGGTGTTGGTGTTTCTGTGAGTTTGGTATTCAAGGTATCAATTTATTGGTGTTTCCGTGAGTCTGATTATCAAAGTATGTACTGTTGTATTACTCAACATAACCTCAATTATTAGAAGGTAGTCACTAGGCGCAATTGCATGCTATTGCTTTTGCAAGCATATTTTTTTAAGTAGCATTGAATGACTAGAATTTAAACTAAAAGATCAAAACATAGCAAGAGATGGCATCAATCTATATGGTAATTCGTATCTTTTTACTTAGCTGTTGTCACGAGTCACAGTTTGTTTCCTGTTGCAGAAAGTATCCAGCAAACCAGCAGCAATAAGAAAGGTTATGGTCAGAACAGTTAAGCTCTTCCTCTTGGGGTTGGTTCTGAACGGTATGTTGTTCACCACCTAATAAGAAGGCTTTAAATGGGACCTCTTTATGAGCTCAAGACACTTCTCATGGAATGTACTTAAGGGTGACTAGATAGACTTACCAATTTGCCACTATTTTGAAATAACTCCCTATTAAGTTTCGCGGAAAAGAAGTTCTAATGCTCTGCCTACTGATTCATCTTTGATCAATGTATGATTAGTTAAGTTTTAGAAAAAAGGAAAGACTTGAATTATATTTCAAGAGCAGTGCAAACAGGATATACTCATTTTATTCCTTTTTCAATTCGCATCATTCATATACATCGAACACCCAGTAGTGAATTTCAAAACTTTGTTGGCTGATATGATCATGTAGTAGTGTTCCTCAAATGTATTTGTAGGCGGGTATTTCCATGGGCGCAACCATTTAAGCTATGGGGTTGATGTCAGACAGATACGGTGGATGGGTGTGCTCCAGGTACCGCAGCCATTAGGTCAATAACCTGAATCAAGCTCTTGTTGTGATTGTCATGCGGTTGCTGATACTCACATGTCTTGTCACAATGTTGGTGCTCTTGTTTGACTTGATGTTTGCTAACTGATAGCATTACTGTATGTTTGTTTAGTAACTTCTGTTTTTTATGGCTGCTGTCCAACCTTGCAGCATGCTGCATACCTTTATTGTGTAGACTTGCATGCCTGATGTTTATTTCTTGCATCTTCTTTCCCCAAATCTGAAGAAATGTTTCCATTCACCTACTTATTGTAGATACATTGTAGAAGTGGGAAATGAGTTCAAAAAGATTGTACTGGACTCCTTTTTAATTTGGATAAGTTGGAACTAAATTGATGAACATGAAAGTGTAAGAGATTTATCATTTATGACGTATTTAGCTGACATGCTACAAGGGCTGGAGCTGGTCTGGAGATGAACTAAACTGCAGGCTTCCTACCTTTCATCAACTGTCTGCATTAGTGACATGATAAAATACTTTTATCTGTTCTTTTTTGATGAGAACATGGTTAAATTTTTTCATGAACTGGTTCACTTGCAAAGTGAACAAAAAAACATCACATGAGCTTGTACAATTATTTTGATGTTTCAGTGATGAATTCCTTTTCTTTGCACTCCCCAATCACAATTTTACAAACTGATTAACCATTATAGTGGCTGAACTTTATGCTATCAACTTAGAACAAAGTGATATGTCCTTTTAGGTTTTCATGCAATATTTTCAGTGATGGGATTAGACTGATTAGTTATTGGCCAGAGAATATTAGTGCATGCTTCAACATTTGTTCACTTCTTGTTGAACTTGGGTAATAGTACTGTGTTTTAGCCTCAGCTGTCCAGAAACCTGTTCAAGTATGCTAGTAGATATTAATTAAATATCCTTGTGAGAGGAATCTTACCCTCAGATTACCCTATCATTCAATTGGTTCTATTGTTAACTATTCCCAAGATATAATTTGATTGCGTAAGGCAACTAATCAGCGAAATATGAACCATGCTACCTGTGTTTTTATTTCTTGCTCCCATCTCCCACAGTTTGATGTGTTTGTGTATCATTCACTTATAAAACAGAAATGGATAAGCCAGAATTTGATAGTATATAATCCAGTGAATATGGCAAGAGAGATATCAATGTAAATGGGGTGGTTTCCCCAGTGGCAGGGGATAGTTCTTTTATTCTATAATATAAACTTAAGGAATTCTTCTTGTTCTATGGTTGACAAATTTGAAATGAAAAAGAATAGTACTTATGCGACTCATCTAGTATTGAATTTGGATATTGAGTTTTCATTATTTTATCTTGCTTGCTACTACATTCTCACCTGTGTTTTTATAAATTACAGAGGATTTCTATTGGATATCTGTTTGTTTCGATTTTGGAGATCTGGCTTGTTAATAAGGTTGCAGTTGACTCGGCAGTGACATTTGTACAGAAATATGTCATTCAGTGGTATGATTTACCATTTGTGATTTCATACTCCCTAAAAGGCCTATCATTTATGATTACATACTCTCTGAGAGGGCCAATCAAAGTGGCAAGCAATGCAACCCTAGCCCCCAAGTGTACTAACATTAAGAAACCTGTTCATTGGAAGCTTCAACAATATTGTATATACTCTATTTTCCAATTCCTATCCCTGTTGGAGCTACATTTAGCAGGAATTGACTTTACAGCCTAGAACTTTGGTTTATTTGGAGTTTAGTAAACCTTCTAAAATGCGTTGAAGAAGCTTAGTAGTTTCTATGAAAAATTACTTCAGAACTCAAACCAGATGGACATATTGTGATTTTAATTTTCTTTGAGGCCATGAGCCTCAAATCCAAACGATTTTTTTTTTTGTGAGTTGTATATTCAATTTTAGAAATCGAAGCAGACGGGCAGATGACATATCTTACAAATTGGAAAGTATTCATCAATTGATACATGTTCTTAAGCCGTTAGCTGTACACAATTATGTTGAACTCCTTTTCATCATTTGATAAATCATGTGCCAGACAATTGCCCGAACTTAGGTACCAAATTTGAGGGAGATATGTGACAATCTAAAGGTGGGGAAAATATTAGACGTAACGGTGACGCCACAAGGTGCACCATTCAATAAGAAAACAACAAGTTGTGTTCACTTTATCCATGTAATATAATAACTACCCATGTAAAGAAGTGGGGTTAACTCTTTTTATTTGGTTGTTCCCTATTGGCTGGTGACTTCAAGTTCTAGCATTGATATAGTGTTACCGTTACATTAAATATTTACTCCTAAAGTTGGTCTAGTCGATGAGACATCGTATACTGAAACTTTTGCAGGTGTGAAGACTATTTACTTTTCGTTTCCAACTGTTTGTGAAATGGAATGATGAGATTCATAACAATATTTTTTTAAGTTTCTTTGCTTATTGTATTCTCATGTGCATTCCTTGCTATACAGGGTGGTTGCTATCTTATTAGGTTCTTTGTATATGTGCTTGCTTTATGGGCTTTATGTTCCAGACTGGGCGATTGAAGTTACGAGCATGAACTTGACCTCATTTGCATCTGGATATGGATCTGGTACTCAAATTGTGAGTTAGACTATATAGGTTTTCTAAAACATATACCGACAAGATTGTGTTTGATTGGCATTAAACTTAAGGGCACAGCCAATTTAACATACAAGTATCAACTGTAGGATTTTTTTAGCAAACTATGTGATAATGATCATCCATGCTGCTGTAACTTAAGTTGCTTGCCAATGTTAGGTCTTGGGTCTTTACAAATTCATGAATTGGATGTTTTGAGAATGGAGCAGCTTCCAAGCTGTGGGTCATTGTGAGCAACAACATGGACTATGGGGGAATTGGGAATTAGTTGTCTATTGTCCGAAAAATTCCTATGCAAGTCTCTTGTGGTTGGAGGTCAACAGCATATTAGACGCTAATTGTTTAGAAAATCAGGGTGGGTGTCTGTGTGGAAGTTGACTCCCTGTTGCAATATTACAATCTCAGGGTAAGAGGGAAGATATAGATTCTATCTGTTGAAATCTCAATGCTATTTAGTTTGAAGTTTCTTGTTGTCTTTAGCGACACACCTCTTATATGAGCTGAATATATTTATTCAGCATTGTACATTACATTTTACTACATGCTCCTTTTTACCTAGAAAGATACTTCAAAGCTCTTTAGCTTTGGTATATTAGTGAATTGCTTCTCTGAGGCTCTTCCTCACTCTTTTTTCTACTTTTATATAGCTCTTGGTTACTTAAACTCATCCATGGATTGTGGCACTGCTTTATGAAATAGGTTTGTTTCTTTGAGTTGAGTGGAGTGTTATGACCAACGTCTTATACTGTGGTTGCATTTATTAATGCATCCCAACCTTCTTCAGACTTGCCTTTATTAGCATGTTTGATAATGATTATTGTGTTTGATAGAAAGCTTTTTTCAATTGAACGAGTGAGTGGAGATCATAGGCTTCGTGAAGTCATGCAGGTGTAGGGGTCCAGTAAGCTGAAAGTCTGAATACCAGGTTCAGAGTTCACTGATGTGGTCTACATGTATGTGTGCATGTTTTGATTGAAAACCATTAGGGGCATAACTCTGAACCTGGTATTCAGACGCCCAGATATTGGACTCCTTGAATTATTGTAACCTGTGCTAGAAGATAATTTACTCTCTGTGGAATGTTACTCCTGAATCTTTTCAGCTTAAACTGCCAGTTTGTATTATGTTTTCTACCGTTTTGTTACAGAGCTAATCCTCATGTCATGACACATAATTACTAGGTGCACTGTGGAGTGAGGGGTAATCTTGAACCTCCTTGCAATGCAGTTGGGTTGATTGATCGGTTTTTTCTTGGTGAACAACATCTTTACCAACATCCTGTGTACAGAAGAACAAAGGTGATTTCCCTTGGCCTTCTGTGCTTACACCTGTCTCTCCTGCATTAGGATCTTGAGTTCCTTGCTGTTTTGTGCATCTAATATTTTCATGTTTCCAGGAATGCAGTGTTAATTCTCCTGATTATGGACCTCTACCCCCAAATTCACCTGGGTGGTGCTTAGCTCCATTTGACCCAGAGGGCATCTTAAGGTTACATATATAGTCCTGTTATTTCTATTTTTCTTTTTTTTAAATAACACAAATCATGGTTCCAAAAGTACATTGTATTCATTGTTTCTCCAAATTAGATAAGCATAAAATAGGAAAAGTAAGTTCTAGAGTTGTCCATACCCCTCTTGGAAATGATTTTACCTTGAAAAATGGATTTTTTTTCCTCTTTGTAATATTTATATATTTTCCATGGGAACCAACTCAACCTAGCTACTAAAAGAAAGTGGTTTCTTTGCTACTGCATATTACTGGCATTGTGGAGCAAGGCGCAAATGTAACCTTCGTGTGGTGCTTGCTGCTGCTGACCATTTTGTCTTTGGGTATTATTCTGTACTTCGGCAAAAAGTGGCACATTGGATAGATGTTCTCCTTGGAGAACAAAAATTCATGGCCTTTTCTTATTGAGCTTGATAACATTCTGGTGAATTGATATCTTGTTAAGTCAGCTCTTCGAGAATTTCTTCACTGCTTTTTTGCACTAAACACGGTCATAGGTTATACCTTTAAATCTTAGTGACTATCAGTTTTAGGGTAACTGTTCAGATATTGATTCATTATTTTGGACAATTTTTTTCCAGTTCACTGATGGCTGCAATCACTTGTTTTATGGGATTGCATTTTGGACATATTATTGTGCATTATAAGGTCCGTACCTGCCTTTTTATTGATTCAGAACATTTCTGGTTCATTACTTAAATTGTTCCTCAAGTTTATACAATACACTTTCGAATATGCTGGAAATATGTCGGTATGCAATATCGTGATGCATGATTTTGTAATTGATTGTAACTTCGCTAAAAATTTCTCTATCTCATCTCTAATTCCTTGCTGCAGGACCACATGCAGAGGGTGATATTGTGGTCTTTATCTTCCTTGCCCCTATTACTCTTGGGATATGTTTTGGATGTCCTAGGTATATTATTTTATGTAAGCATTTGGTTTGCAATCAAGGATCAAATTTTTGTTTCGAAATGGTCGTAAAGTTTCTGTTTCCAAGGAAACCAAAATAAATTAGTGATTGAATCGAAATTTCAATACTTCAAAATATTTCAAAAAGTTTGAGAAGTTTCGGCATATTTCCACTAATGTTTCAAATTGTCGATGTTTCAAGATATTTTAATATATTTTGACCAAATATTTCAAAATGTTTTGAAAATAAATTCTCGAATTTTTATTTGTTTCTTTTATGTTTTCGAAATATTTCTAAAACGTTTCTGTTTTCAAGGTGACCAAAATAATGCAATGAAATGAAATTTTGATATTTGTTTTCAATTATGGTATTTTAAGGAGTTCCAGTAGACTTCTCTTACAATTGTTGCGACCTATGCTTGACCATTTTAGGTGTCCCTTTGTCTAAACCATTGTACACGTTGAGCTATATGTGCATCACAGCAGGAGCATCAGGCCTTCTATTGACCATCATTTTTTACATTGTAAGCTACTTTTTTTTTGGCAGTGCAGTATTTTCTTTTTATAGGAGTTAGTAAATTGGGAAAATTCAAGACAAGATCAAAAAGGTGTGATTTCAAGCCAATCCCATCATCATGTTGTCAAACTTTATTGACCTTCGTCTATCCCCCTCCTTTTTTCTTTTTTTACTTCCCTTTTTTTTATAAATCTTTTCTTTCAGATAATATGTTGAAGCTTCCCTTCTATTTTTGGAAGAAGTTTTCTTGTGACTTTCTTTATAATTACCTTAACAACTTAATAAATTCTTCATATATGTAGGTCCAATGTTTTTTAGAGTTTCAGGATTTTAGTGCCTTCTGCCTTGAAATTATTGGACTTCTACTCCTTAAATTTTTCTCTTGGTAGAGAGAGCACCATGTTTATACTATCACATTGGTGTTTTAAATTTCTCCTATAAGTTGTAAGGATAATATGAGAATTCTATGCACATCTGTTGTTTAGTTAAGGCACAGAGTTATCAGGCGGTCATCCTTTTGCCACACACTCTCTCCAAATAGGCGACTGCAGGATTGAAGGTAGTTTGTTGCATTGAGTTCTTTTGTACGCTGAGGTATGCGAGAGCAGGAGCACAGTTTTCTAGTTGAACTAACTCAAAAGTTTGAGCTTTAGAAATAATATGGTTGCAAACCTTGACTCTTGCATCCCCTTGAAGATTTATTCTCATTTGTTTCAAAAAATGAGCTAATCAAGAGGTGGGATTCTATACTAGAAGGTTGTGTGACCCTGGAAAAGTGTAATTATGGATAATGAGAAGCAAAGGATTTGTAGGACCCCATCTCTTTTGCTTGAATTCATTATATGTGTTTGGTAACATTGGATCCTTTCACTTGTTAGTGCGTGTTTCGAACATCTAGGCAATGATGGAGCATGTCTCTGCCAGCAATGATAAGGGTGCTCAAAATTGGACGTAAGGATGGATATGTCAGAAATCTGGGATGGCTGTCTTTTTCCTATTTATTTCTGTTTTTTGGCTGAGTGCTAGGTTATATTTAAGAGTACTATGTGAGATGAGTGAGAGACTACCAAATCATTGACAAGGAGACAACGGAGGAAGATTTGTATGCTGATATTTGCTTATGTTTGCTGAAGGTTGATGTCAAGCATATTAGAAAGCCCACAATGGTGCTTCAGTGGATGGGGATGAATGCTCTCGTTATTTATGCTTTGGCTGCTTGTGACCTCTTTCCAGCTGCCTTGCAAGGTTTCTATTGGCGTTCACCTGAAAACAACCTGGTAGTTTCCTGTTTCCTGGGCTTCTGGTTTTTAATGTTATAGCTTTTCACTGTTATCTCTATTGATTACTTCTCAACATCACTAGTCTTTAAATTCCAAATGCCCTCAAAATCAATGTTATTGCTAAGGACAAGAAATAGAATGGAGTAATAGGAGTAAATTGATGGTGAAATCTAAATCCCTAAAAGTATTTTGAATTGACTTACTTTATAAATTGATAGCAAGAATTGCCACCATGGATTTCCTCGAGGCAAGCCAAAAATATTGACACGTTTTTGGAAATGCTGAAAAAGAAACTAATATTCATTTGGCAAGGAAAAACTAAAGATTGTTAAGCTGTAAGCTTAATATAGACATCCTCTTAAAATGAGAACATTTAATTATTGAACTTTTATTTGGATTAGACTGTACCTTTTGTTTTAGTAAGGAGATGAACGATTAAACTAGACTTTTTTGGATTGGACGATATTTCCCTTCTCTGTCTAAGGATGACTTGCCATTTTTGCTCAGTTTAGAATATGGAGCCAATAATATAGATGCTTTTAGTTTTTTTTGTTTCATTTGGCATGCCTTTGTAGTTAATTAGGCATATAATGTGTTGATGGCCTAACTTTTAACAAAACATGGCTTGCAGGTTGACGGCACTGAATCACTATTGCAGGCCATCCTTCAATCAAAGAAGTGGGGTACCTTGGCTTTTGTATTGCTTGAGATTTTATTTTGGGGTCTTGTTTCTGGATTCCTCCACATGAAACGAATCTATATGCGGCTATAAGGTTGCTGACATGTACCCTTGTGCTCACCATGTGAATAATGAGACATCTCTAGACATCAGCATAGTGTTCTTTCTTCCCAGAGCCTTACTGCAGTTTTTTGTTCAAGTAGTGAAAGATCAACAATCTGAGAAATCTTGGGAAATGGTCAGATTTTAGTTGGATTACTTGATATTATCACAGTAACTGGATATGTGTAATGACTTCATCAAAAATTTACTCAGACCTATAGTCATTAACTATAAACTTACTCTTCTTCCCTGGTTTGTCCTGCAGTCTGTACAGCAGCAATGAAGATGCAAGGCTCAGGCGGGTAATGGTTTTCTCTCCGTGTTCTTTGAATTTGATTCATTTTGTATTGCTGTACTATTTGGAATTTAATTCTAGTGGCATATCGTACAAAGATAAGTAGGTAATGAAAATATGGCAATACCCTGACTTTTGGTATAAGCAGCGGCAAAGTATAGTGCGATTCCTCTTTGATGTTCTCCTTTCCCGGTTGGCTTTATTTGTTTTTCTGTTTGAAGTCTCTTTCTCTTTGAACTCTGCGTGCATGCGTGTGTATGTTTTGCGGGCATGTAAAGAATAGATTGGTTGTGTTGAGAGTAGAGATAAGGAATCGATTCTCTTGAATAGGAAAAAGTGCTTCTATGGTCGTATAGTGGTGGTTCAAAGTGGAAAAGGTACACTAGTTTTCATTCAAAAGTGAAACTCAGTTCACACTGACTAGTAAGATCATTTGAATTCTCTATGCCATTAAATATGCTCGTGTGAATGTTGGATGATAGCGAGTCACAAATCCGCTTGGGTTCAACTCATGAGGTAAATCACTAAAAAGGTTAAACACATTCTCAAGCTTATATTAACCAAGTACAATTTTTGCATTAGCTTGGCTTTATTAGTTAATGAGCATATCGCGGATTACATAGAAATAAAGATAATTGGACTTCATTTCTCCTAAAACTCAGGGAAGCTCGTTTGAGATCACGTAAAATAACTTCTAAAGCCAATGTGCTATTTCAACTTGATTCCATCTCATAATTGTCGACGCGCCCTTTCTCAGGTAAGACACCAGAATGACATATATTGGTCACACGTCATCGTTAATACATGATCAATAAGGATAAACAATTATATAATCTTACTGACTAATCTAAAGCGGTAGTTACTAGTTATATTAGTGGTTACTGAGTTCAGTGGGACTCACTTGTCATATGTGGTCGTTTGCCATTATTTAGCAAGGCTAATGCTATTAGGATTTTAAAAATTAAACTAATTTGGAGTTCCAATAAATAAGTCTAAAAATTATTGGCGAATCACATCACTGTCACATTATTAAATTGATTTTTAAAGTCTAATACCATTACTCATTTAGTAATATCATATATTAATAATGACGTGATGCCATCTTAGCAACAAATATATATATATATTTTTGTTCAACAATCAGGGATGTTTAGGTTAAATTTATACTCACCTCGATTAATCCTCTCTCCAATTCGGTCAAAAGTGGGTTATCCACACTGGAACAAGGATATTCACGAGAATAAATCCTTTATAACTTGGTCTCAAGGATTGTCAAATTTTAAACTTAAGATATCTGAATATACAACTCGTCCATATTACCACTAGTTACTCGTACCTTTTGACCTACACTAAGGATTTTGAAACAAATATTTTACTCAAAAATGAACTACTCCTTCAAAAGTACTAATGACAAAACAGTAAAAATCCACTAATCAGTAAAACAATAATGATAAGGGATTGTAAGGGCCTTCATAAACTCGAACTACTTGCTTTAGTATAATCAATATCTTGTCAACAAAGATTATGTATATCTTCTGATTCGTAAACAGTTTTAGCAAAGGAGTGCCCTTTCGGCCACAGGAAACTTTGCTTCAAAACTCCTCAATCCTATCTTTTAATCCCATCGCAATTGGCTGACGTAACCTCCAAATGGTTTTTTAGCCCATAAAACTTACTTTATGCAAGCCATATAAATCCAGTCATTTACAAGTCTTCTACCCATCTTAGCATTCTCGCTCCCTTTAAACAACTACCAACACTTACATGTGAGTAAAAATGGCTACCGAAAAGTCGGTCGCTGAGGGTTCAGGCACCTACAATGGCAGCAACCAAGACAATTCTGCTGAAAGATTGCCCACCAGCAAAGAAAGAGCTGAATACTACTTGGGGAAAGCGATTGCACGAAGAGCAGTTTATGGTTCAAGCCGTGGTCGTGGGAGCAGAAAGGTTAAAACCAATGATGTCAGAATGCTTAAGAGTAGGCTAAGCAGAGTTTCATTGGCTGATGAAACAGAAAATTAAACGAAGTATGTTGTGTTTGTCAAAGTGTAGGATGTCAAAAATGCGCCAAGATTATGTCATCTTCCTAACAATCACATAAATTGCCATGGATCTGTAATTCTATTACTGAGCATCATTAGATCAGATCTTAGAACTATGAAACCTTCACCATCAAGACAAGAATATATGCCATTTCAAAGTGCTAAATCAGGGAAGAGAGAGAAAATGGAACCAGCAAACTTATTTTGCATAATTAAAGTGAATGCTAGACCTGTCTGAAAATGATAGGAGAGCCATACATACATGCTTTTGACGTGTCTGCCTAGTCGAGCATGAACACATTTGCGAACAATAATTTTCTCACACATACTGAAGCTTCCAACACTATATACATGCATTGGCTCCTGTGACAAAGAGGTTTGTATAAAGAAGGAGCCAACTGTTTTCTGCAAATGAAAAAAATGAACTCTATCCACCATCCAAATTAATAAAAATAGATTAAGCGAAAGAAAAATGGTTTTCAATCGAACCGTTAGGGGCATCACCTGTGTTTTTAGTCGATAGTCACCCGGGCCAGGTCACTACGATCCTCTTTGTGAGGAGGAACCCCTTCTCCTGAAGTTACAGGCTATTTTATTGAGTTTCTTTGAGAGAGTTGTCTTGTGTCTTAGGTATTCTCTACCTACCCACCTGTGTCGGTTTCAGGTACAAGTACTCTTTCATTGAAGGTTCGAACACGTAAAATGCTTGGCATTCCTATGACCTTTCAATGACCAGGCTGACAAATGCAGGTACAATAAACAGAAGGGCAATGGATAAAAATGCAGTGAAAGTTGTGCAACAAACATTAGTAATGTCTTGGAATTGCGAGGGCAAAATATCTCATTGACCTGAACAGAAAGGATACAGTGTAGATTTTGGACCCAAGAAACAATTGAAAAATAATCTGCACAATGATACGATTGATCCAGGAAGAGCAGGAATAGGAAGTTTTAAGTAGAATCAATGCTAAAACCCAAGAATTTCTATGTGCCAGCCACGCAAACACAAAAACTGATTGTAGCTTAGAGACTATGATAAAACCTTCGAACTACAAGGTTTCTGGCTGTAAATAAATATTCTGTCTGCTGGTTTGTTCCCAAGTCCCCATTATCTTGTCATTTCAAGTTTTTACATTGCCATCCACAAACCACCCGTGAGCTATGTTGAAGCCAGGATTTGCCACACAGTCTATTAAAGACGCCGGGAAATAGAACACTGATATACAACCGGGAAAGAACATTGCCTTCCAGATCTATAGAGTGGAGTAGGTCAGAAGCTAGAAAGACAGATTGCGAAAGATCTTGGAAGAAAAGCAAAGGAATGAAGGTTGAGGGATATATGGAGAGGATGGTTGTTTTCAGATGAAGATTTAGATTTTTGAAGCCCTAAGCGCTATCAAACCAATGAAAGATCAGCAGGCCACCAAGAAGCAAAATGACTGAATATCCACCCTAAACCCTATAATACAGGTGTGTATGATCAATACGTGCCCATATATACTATCTCAATCACACAAAGCCTCATCATTAGAAACATTAAATAGTTTACGATGTCTTTGATTAGCTTCTTTACATTCGGCAGAGAATCATAACATCTTTGTGTCCATCCAGATAAACAGAAATGCATCCTGATGGAGAAATCATGGCAAGCAAACAAGTGAAAGCAATACACATTCTCATGGAGAAGTCATAACTAGAGAAGAAAATGCGTAGGAATAGATATTTGCAGTATACGAAAGTTTGAATGTCATGACAATATACAAGCAACCAGTCCAGCTGTTTGATGCAAATTACAAAGTCATCAGTCATTTCCTGCACACAACCACAATCACTACTTGACATGCTATAAAATGAGGCCTAAGAAGACTGCGAAGTACCTTAATATGATCCATACCTGCTAATTCTGCATTCCCTGGAACTTGAATATCTTCCTAACAACCATCTCAAAAGGTTAAACAACATTGTCAGTGTAGTATCACGATGTTACATCATTATCACTGGGGCTGTTTAAAACTATGATGCTTCATAAAAGGAGACGCACTGCCAAATGAATGTGGCAGTTAAATTCTAAGGTATATGCAATCATACCATGATATAAAAGGCAAATACACAACGGTGAAAGAGTTATGCACCAAAGAAAGGGTTGGCAGAAACATGGTAATCAAGTGACAACTACACACCTCAGGTTAAAGAACAATTACAATTCCAGTGAATTTGATGGCTTCATAGCTCCACTTCCAACTTAGCTGAAGGTACCAGCATTCAACTATCATTTTGCCTCTCATTTTAGCAGCCAATAGAGATGCCAAGAACAGCCATAACAAATCCAAACATAGAATCTAAATACAAATGAGTGGCCTTAGTCCATTAATCAGAACAAACAAACCTATTCCACAAACTAAGGTAGATAAATACAAATTATTTTCTTACTCTGATAGGACACCTGTTTTTTAAATTCAATCTGAATGCTTCTTCTCTAGGATGCATATATTGCATTAAGTAGCTTTATCAAAATAACATCGGATCACACTAAACCTATTTACTTCTTTCCACCATTTCTTACTGGAAACAATCAAACGGTTGCTTAAACCTACCAACAATAAGTCACAAGACTGCAATATGTACAACAAATTCTATCCAACATAACACGCATCAAGCACTCACACCTACTTGCAAAAGACATTAATGAAAAACTCATTTTTTTGTTTCCAGTACAGATGTGGTTTCATCAGCCAGTCATGATCTACAAGATGACCACAGGTTCTACAGGTAAGTATTTCCCCTTAAGTCCAGGCAATCATAACTGTTCTGCTGTCATGAATGGATGGAGACAAACTATAAGATATCGCAGATGTGTTCTGAGTTTGTTTGTGACGTCCATTCAGAAAATGAGCTAAATGATAAAAAAAAAAAAAGAGGAGCGGAGAGGGGGGGGGGGATTGCATTAGTGACGATGGCAGTTTTCTTACATGGGTGCATGGACATGGACAACGAGCTTCATACATCTAGCCTCACCCAGCAGTTGAGTTACCTATAAAAACCTAGCCCATCCCCATTCAAAACGTCACCTCCCATCATGGGGCAATCATTAGCATCATGTCCAAACTGCCCACAGCAAGGCACAGAGCAACGCCTTCTCTTCCTGTACATATCTTCCCCATCTCTTGATCTTCTCTCTTTCAGCTTTCCTAAAGCTAGAGTCTCATGAGAATTCCTAGTGAAACTTTGCACAATGCTATCAGAGTCTTCAACTTCTGGAAGAATCAATGAGTCAGACGGACTATCATACGCAATATCATTACCACCGTGCAATGATGGCCCAGGAAATTCCTTGACACGAGTCAAAGCCAAAGCAATTTGATCACAAGCAACGTCAAGGCGTTCCTCTGTCTCAATTGATTCGGTAATCAGTGTAGAAACCATGGATTGCAATAACTGGACTTTCCCTGACTGATCCTGTGAAGTAGAAGATTGGACCAGCTTTGTCAAAGATGAAGTGATATCACGCCAACGGATGGGTAGATACTGGTCAGGAATGTGAAAACAATTGTTTGTTGATAGAACACGAAGGACATGTCTACAGAGGATGCCTGAAAACTCAAAGTGGTGGCAGCTACAGCTAATGAACTCATCATGAGGAGCCCATAGTACTTTGCAACCTCCATCCATTTCTGTATGGTGTCTCACAATAAAGTAGCTTTCATCTACCATCAGTGATGCATATTGTGGTGCCAACACAAGTTCCTCCTGTAGTTTGCAGAAGGCATATGGTGTAAGAACGTTAGCAGCATGCGCCTCAATTGGTGAGCCTGTTTTGAGAGAGACTTTCTGGACCTTCCGTTGCATCTTTTGGTTTGTTCTGGGTTGGACTTTAGCATCTACAACTGCAACCACCTGAAAACAGGCACTTGTAACAATGTAAAACAAACAAAATACATCAAGAAATAATGAGCAAGCAAGACTTTCATACCTCCTCAACAAAATTATCAAGTACAGATTGTGCACTCAAAAAGCATTGGATATAAGCATTTATTGACTCTGATTGAAATGTACTCGTCATTCCTGCAAAGAAGTAAGATCTCAAAAAAGGTAGTGCCCAAAATGTACGCAAGGCATACAAGCTGACGATATGCTTATTTCCATGTAGTCCATATGTATCAACCATGTCTTTCCATCCCACTTCAAATTCCTCTGCCATATACAAGTTATAAAGCCGATGAAATTCAGCTTTCCATCTATCATATTGGGACCCAAGTAGTAAAGAAAACCAATCAGAAAACTTTGAAATGATTTGCCAAATGCAAAAAGCATGTTTGGTCCTTGGCATTTCAATAGCTATTGCTTCCTTGAGCCACATGTTTTGGTCTGTTGAAATTGTTCCTGGAGCCTTTCCGTTCATGAAGCCCAAGAATGTCTGCCATAAAATATAAAACAAACAAATAAATAAAAAACAATTGGTTGCAAAAAGAGTGTTACAAAGGGACTAAGCATACGATGGAACCGTTGCATGCCATCCTATGAACCGACTCGGATCACGACCTCGATAGGTTTTAAAAACAGATAAATGGTGAAACAGGAACTCAGAGATATCATGCCATTGGTATATATTTATCGAGCGGGGAGTGGGATTGAGGGTTTTGTGCTTCGAATTATATTCATCAAGTTGTTCAGATAAAGATCTGGAAAGAAAAAATTACAGCACACACATATATAACACAAACCCACAAATATAAGTGTCTGATGCAATCAATCTTGTAGTTTTCAAATCCTGAATGTTAAAAATGACCAAGTAGTAGATTTAGACAATCGTCTGCAAACCAAACATAACTATCGAATAGTTAACAAAAGCAAATGGAAAAGTACCCAATCACACCAAATGAATTTAACTCTGTTAGTTCATGATTCATGAACAAAATACATCTTAGGACAGGATATGACCTACTCCTTCCTACTCACAAACTTCATTAGGATTTAGCTAGGCAAGCCGTTTGAGATTTTCTTTGTTTCTTACACAAGGCATGCCAAGGTGCAACATAAGATATCCCCAGAAAAGAGGTGAGGCTCTCAGTAGGGTAAAAGGTCTAAAATAATTTCTAAGAGGCATGTACACAATGTGAAAATTCAGAGTAAGAGAAGATTTTGAGACCCATAGTGAATGCTCATACGCCTCTCACCTTTAATGCCCAAGAGAAAGAATGCATATTTTCATCCTGAAGAAGCACACAACCGAAAAAACAATTTAATCCATGATTGTCCACTCCAATCCAAATTCCTAGAAGCATGTCATAAGCATCCAAGCGGTGAGTAGTATCAAAGACTATGGCATCCCCAAACGCCTCATATGACCTAATGGATGAAGCATATGACCAGGCAATATGCTCCAACCTGTTATTAGCATCTATCTTATAGTTGTATTTGAAGTTGGGATCTTTGTCCTTCTTTTCCTTGCACATTTCAAGAAGCTCAATAGCATCACTATCGCGGTCCACATTTCGGAAAGATTGAAGCAAGTTTCTCACTTCAATTTCTGTGAATGGTAAACAACCTAGCTTAACACCCTTCTCAAGCTCCATTAACCTTAGCATTTGTCGTACTGACATCCCAGCTTTTGCAAACATGCAAATTCGACTTTTGTCATCTGCAGACATCGTGCAGTAAGCAGGTAGCAGATGTACCTCATTTGACTTCAAGAGTTCATGATTGTGGATGTTGCTAAAACCTGTGATACGCCACTCTGGAACATCAAAATCTGCTTTTTTAACAATCCGCATATAAGCTTGACATCCACAACGAGATGATTTTCGATTCCTTTGTAGCTTTCCATCCTCTGATGGTTTTAGCTGCGGATAGCCACCTCGGTGGCATGTGAAATCCCTTCTTGTAATTCCCCTACCAACACCATCTTTTCCTCGGGTACGATGACGTCTGATAGAGAAGCCACATTGCTTTGCAAAGCTACAATAAAATTCGTAGGCAGCGTCCTGTGAGACAAATCTCTGGCCAATGAACGGGACAAGATTCACCGAAGTCTGGCGTGACAAAATCGTGTCCTCAGGCATTTCCTCAATAGTGCCACTGTCATCTGGAGAGAAATCTGTACCAGTTTCAGAAGTTTCTTTCACTGCACCTGTTAACTCAGGCATTCTTTACCACAGGTAAATGAAACTTCAGATGCAGCAACTGCAGATTAAAAGTTCAATCACAGTAAGAATTAATAGCCCAGTAAAAGCAGTCAAAAACTGTAACAAAGGTGCGGCACCACCTATTTTCTTGAATCTATTCATATGTCAAGAGTCCATATGAAGAAGGAGAAAACGCATGAGCTGATTGAGAGAACTATAAATGTTCAACAATGGCAAATGAACTCACCATATTACTTGGTGTGCCCTAATAAAAATATAGCTCTATTAAATCTGGATGCAATAATTATTATTATATTATTGCAAGTAAAACTTCCATGCATGACTTCATTAGGTAGCTACAGAAAAGGGCTGTCTACATCAGTTTGCTTTTACTTCCTCACTGTTGATTTCCTCAGCAACTGAACGGGAAATAGCAACCATCTTATACAATATCAGAAAATAATCTTAAAGATTAACTAGTGGCTAGAACTGGTAAAGTCATAATCTTCTTTTATGCAGTGAACGACATGCACTTTTCAGTTAGTTTTTTTGCATTCGATAAAAGTGTGACAAGTAAACAAATTTGCAGTGCACTAAAAGAGCAAAACTATAGTGACAGTTGTCAAAGACTTGGAAGGGACGTACATTATAAGCAATAATGAGTAAGTTTAGAAACAAAAAACGTAAGCACACCCTAAAAAATTTTAAGACGTTTGAATATATGATGGTTGAGGATGAACCGTGCCTCCAATTTTTTTTTTTTTTTGGGAGGGGAGGGGAAAGGGGGACTTGAATCTTTGATCTCAACAAGACAAAGCCTTTACAAGATAAGGAGTACCATTGGACCAAAGTCCCATTGGTGAACCGTGCCTCCATTGAGGTACCTTCTAAGTAACGCTATGCAATGTTTTTATTTGCTCGTGTGTTCCCATCATTAAAAGCATATAAACCATTGATGCACTCAAAATTCAGTTCATATTTTACATTTCGATTGATTATGAAAAGTAACAAATTTCAGTGCATTAGAGGAGCAAAAATGATAGTGACAATTATCAAAGACATGGAATGACATGTATTATAAGCAATAACGAGCAATTTCAGAAAATAACACCACAAAAACTCCATAAAGAAAATCTTAAGACATCTGACTGAAACAAAATAGAAAAATGACTAGGGCATTTTTGGAAATTATGATGGACAAGGACGAACCATTCCTCCTTCGAGGTTCCTTTAAGTATCAATATGTAATGGTTACATTCCCATCTTTAAAAGCACATAAACCATTTACGCTCCTAAAATAACCACATCGTTTGTCTCATAACCATTAATACACCTCAGAATATAAAAGATGTGTGTATGACAATCTAAATACATCAAAACTTAAATGGTTATACTTATATATATGCTATAACAACGTCAAGTACACTACATTCTGTCTTCGAGTTCTACACAATGCTAAGCAAATTTAACACACTAATTCGCGCATTACTCGCACAAAAATTAGGCCATTGTACTCAAACTTGCCTTGCATAGATAGCGATATGAACAGCGACATGAGCAAACGATAAAACGTTCAATTGAAGGAACAATTTAGTAATAATTCAATTACATTAAAACGAACTTACTTGAGAACCGATCTCTTGTATACAGCTACAATCTCCAAATCAGTGAAAGTCTACATATTGACGATGCTTCATGACCATCTCTGAGATGAAACAATGTCTATCTAGCAGGTCGGAACGATCATTCAAGTTCAATCACCATTTGATCAAATTAAAGCGCAGTATCCATCCATTAACTTCAATTTAGGGCTTGAACAATAATAGCTAACCCCCAACCTGAAGCTAAAAACGAAATGTTCATGATTACCATGGATCTGTGACGACGGTGAGCAGCAAATTTGATTTTCTCCGAGAGCAAATCGACGGATTGACGAGAAAATAATAAAGGGAAATTGAGATAGAAAATTATGTACCTTCGAAATGAGAAAGAGAAATAAGCCGAGAAAGTGTGCGAAATTTGAATTGAAAATTTCAAACAAAAAATATGGAAAGATCCAAAAGGCGGGGGTGGGGGGAGGCGGGGTTCAGGAAGGAGGAGCAAAGCGCATCCATGGAGGACGATATCTATTTTGTAGCAAGGAGTAGCTAAAGTGCGCGCCAGGGTTACACCGGGTTATCGTGCGCACAAGATATGTTGCTGCCTTTTTTTTGGATCAGGATGTTATTGGCCGTTGGATCGTGATGATCCTGCGTTTTCTCTGCGTGAGCTTCTGTGGGACCGCATGACTCCTGACTCTGCGCCTCTGCGGTCTTGTGCCATGCCGTAGCCGGAAGATATCTGCGCGTGAGAAGTGGGTGGATTTGTCCAAAGTGGTGGGTCATTCCTAATGTTGCTATCGTGCACCGCTATTGTGGTTTATATCGGCTGAAGCCAGGCGCATCCAAAATTAAGAGGTAACTAAAGCCCAACTTCCTTGATTAACACTCCCCCAAAAAAAAAGCCCAACATTGGGCCTTTGCTTGCAGCAGCCCTATACAAAGAAAAACAGACTTGGGCCATGAGGGCCATAGGAACGGGATCGAGCCACTGGATCATTTCCTCCACATTATTTTTTTTTATCAAAATATAACTATTTATCGATCACGATAGAAATAGTATGATTTGTTGGGGAGAGGATCCTCTGCAGTTGTAAAATTAATTGCAGAGGTGCGGTTGAACAAAACGGTACCGTTTTCTAGCAAAATGATATTGTTTTACCAATAAATGTTTATCTGTTTATTAAAATTTGAACAAATAAATATTAGAGAAAAACGGGTTAATCTTTTTCTATTCTATCATTTAAGGCATAGTAATAACCATTGAATCGATCCAAATCTGACACAAAAAGAACGAGTATCATTCTTATACAAGGCAAAACTACTTCTAAGAATCCAAGAAAAAAGAATCACCGTTTTGCCAATAAATATTTATTTATTTATTAAAATCTGAACAAATAAATATGGAGGAAAATGGGGTAAATTTTTTTTCATTCTTTCATTTTAGGCATAGTAATAACCATTGAGTTGGTTCAAATCCGACATAAAAATGACAAGTATTAGTCTTATACAAACTCAATTACCGTTATAATATATCATTAGCATGTACTTGTTGATCCCATAAAGGCAAAACTACTTTTAATAATCCAAGAAAAAAGAACCCTGTTGTAAAATTGATATATCAATGAGGTGAGTATAGCCACATGAATTGTGGGGTTTGAGAGTATGGTATAGTGGTCATACCTGTACCCCCAAACAAGCACCGAAAGGAGGCATGTCTAAAGCAATTTCACAACATTTCTCGCATCGAATCTTTCCAAATCTCTCTCATATTGGAAAATTCTTCATTGATTCAGCACTAGGAATGCAATCATCCAAAACAGGGCAGTAGTTTCCATGCTTCACCTTGCCTTAACAAGAACAACCATAACCATGAGCTAAGGCATAGATGCTGCATCATAATGTTGGCTTTAGCTCTTACCGTGTATTAGCCAGAAACAAACATTTACGACACTACTTATTTGATTAGATTATGACGCGACTAAGCTGTCACAACCTGTTTACAAAAATGCCTTCATATTTATTTATTTTTTTTATTTTCTATCATAGTTTTTAAGAAGATTAATTCGATAAAAAGAACTTTTGTGGGACAATTTCGAGGGACACCAATAATATTTGTATTGCATCTTTAACCAAACTTTTGAAAGTAAAGTCAATAATCCCTATGATATTTTTAAATTTATTTATCAAATTACTATATTTTTTTAAAACTGATTCAATAAACCTTTTTTTTGGTTAAAAAATAGAGCCAATAAATCTACTTTTAAATATAAAATTTTTATAGACAATAGGTGAAAAACATGTTCAGAGGGTGTAATAATATGTGTACTTTGGTGCCCAATATGTGAGAAGGGTATGACATAAAAAAGAAAAGCATAAAGTGGGTCATAATGTGTACTTTGTTTTCCAATATGTGAGAAGGATATGACAGGAAGTCTCTTCAAGACATTATTATCCCTTTTAGAGTTTTTATCCTAGAAAAATAAATAAACAATCCCATGGCCAAGAGGTGAGTTATAATAATCTAAACCAATTTTTTTTTTAAATGAATTGAGTTTTACGAGTTCGAATAAATTTTTTAGATTTAATTTTTTAAAAAAATTTAAAAAATTGATCAACTTCTACTCTTTTAAAATACTAATCGAACTCAAGTCGAGTTCTATCTGAATCGTGCCCGAATAACTCATCTTGATTAACAGTCCTAACTAAAACTTGAATATATGGACATGGGCGGCCCAAGGTATTTTGGGGCTTAAAGCCGAAGCTGGAAGTGAGACTTTTTTTTTAAATATTAATAATAAATATTAATTTTAATTTTTTTAATTAAATTTTTATATTCAAATTTTTGTTACTATATTTGAACATGATGATAAGAGAGAAATAATAATTAAAAAATTATGATGATAAATTTAAACTTGACTTTTTGGAAGTTAAGATTATATTTTTTAGTAGTTTTAGTTTTATTATTAATTTTTTTTCCTTTTTTAAAAAAATAAAAAAAAATTAAGACTTTTTAATTTCATGGTTGAATTAATAGGTACAATCTATTTAAAATCTTTTGTTTGGGCATAAATTTAAATATTTTATTTGAACTATTAATACGCATCTATAAATTACGAGGCCAACCTTGAAGTGAGGCATTGAATTTTTTTTTTTAATTGAGCTTGTATGTTTATAAAATTTTTTTGTGGAGTTTAAAATATTTATAAATTTAATTTTTTCACGCGAATTATTTATGATATTTATAAATTTAAAACCTTCTTTAAAAATGGGACTCGAAGTCCAAATTTTATCAACAACACTGTCGAGCGGCCCTGTAGATGTACAGATGATTTATAATCCATGAGCTGTTGGGTCTTTGAGATTATTTTGGGTCCCCATGGTTGATATGGTGAAGCTTTAATTTTGTCCAAGGTACGGCATACAGCTATTAAAAGTGTCCACTTTTATTGCATGCATGCCACATAAATTTGACAAGTATGACTACAATAATTCCCTAGTAGGGGCCGTTAGCTCCTCCATGGATTTCACGAAGCAGCAATGGATGGCAATGGCCAATGAGGATGCGACATCATTATTCATTAGTCAGTGGTGGGAGCTAGATCACATGAAGCGGGGCATGCCTCCAGCGAGAACAAAAACGAAAACGAGAACGAGAACGGGAACGAGAACGAAAACGAAATTGTAAGAGCAAATAATTAAAAAAAAAAATTAAAACGGGAATACCATGAGAACGTCATATATATATATATATANTGCTCTTCAGGCTAGCATCTTGACCGAGGAAGACAAAACAGGTTGACCGAGATGGAGTGTTGCAAAGTACTATTGCTGGGGCTGGTGTCTGCCATGGGAATGACTGGACATTATGACTAGTATATATATATATATATATATATAATGTTGTGCAAAATGTGGAAGAGTAGAATGTTTATGTGTACACGTAAATTTTGATTTGAGTTATTAAATTCGTGAAAATAATGCAATGATTAGGGGATAAAGGATGATTCGCACTGTAAAATTATAGTGGTTTACTAGTTTGAGAGTTTGCCTAATTCATTCTACATTGAAGTATCTTGTTCCTGAAATCTATATTGATGGTTTCGAGGTGATTACACGGTGTTCTTCATACCACTTGAGTTGCTTGCCTTGTAATGAGGACAAATGTACAGTATTTATAGTTCAATTCCTAATTTTATGGGGTTCGAGACGAGATCCTCTCCTCCTTTTCCATAACAGCTCACTTGATTTTAGGAAAAGGTTTTGGACAGTTGAGGATCTTGCGCCTGGATTGGCGCTTACTGTTGTTGAGGGAGCTTCGAGTGGCTTTCGGCTGGCTCCTATTAATTTCTTTCAGGGTGTAACTTGAAGGAGCCCAATGTCAGACCCTCTGAGGTCAAGTTTGCTTGGTTGAGCTCCCTGACTTACCTCGATTCCTGAGTTCAAACATGTAATTTTTTTTTATGTATTATCAATATATATGATAAATTATTTAAATTTTGTTAATTATTAATTTAACTTTTGAATCCCCCACATTAAAACATTGCGGTGAATTGTTATAAAAAAAGCCTAAAGGCATTTGTTCAAGTGGATTCTATCCCACGTCAACTACAAATGAAAAAAAGAAGCTCAACAAGCTTATAGGACTTGAGAAGTCCAATTCTTCGTGCTCTAGCTGGAAAAGAAAAGGTACAGCTAGAACTTAAAGGCATGCCAACAAATTGTTGGAAGCCGATTTTAAAGTCTCGGGCTTGAGACGTGCAAATTCTAATGTCATTTAAATTAGTTTCTGTTGCAACTAGTTAGAACAGACGAATTCAGTTTTATAAGCGTCGGTGTTGACAGACGAATTGTGGAAGTCAATGCTAGCTTTCGTGGTTGGACGTCCTACCCCAAAAATATATATATCACCTATGGACCAATTACACGGGATGGTGCTAATAGTACACTCGGTAGGGTACTATATCTACTTTATTATTAGATTAGATACACATTAGTTCTAAGTGTGAACATAATATACTTCTTACTAAGAACATATATGTATCTAATAATAAACATCAATATAAGACCAGGATCAATTCTTAAGTAGATCAATTTTGGTAGATCGATGAATTGATCCTAGTACGATTCACCAGTGTTATATTGTGTTCACATGAGTTATTCATTAGGATCATACGAGGTTCTGATCTTAGTGGACCGTATTAATCAATTTAAAGGATTTGATGATCAATGAATTGTCTTTATCACAAACAGTAAATATTTACTGTCATATGATAACATATAACAAGATCGATTAAATCATAACCTCAATGGGCAGTTCAATAGAAATATGGGTGAGTCGTAAATTTAGATTTCTTGAATTTGAAATTTTGTATTTTTTTTAGAATTAGATTATGATAGATTTATTCATTATAAATTTTTTAATTTTAATGTGAATAGTTTATTTTTGACTGGATCAAAAAAAAAATTAATTAAAATATGCATAAATCAATTTAAATACTTTTTTTAATGCTAAAAATAAATAAATAAATCATGCCACGGAACATCAAAATGCTTGATACTAATTAGTATGAGATTTGAGAAAATGGGAATGTCAATCGAGCATGGAGTATGGGAGACACTGTCATCATCCAATCCCCCCACGAGGGGTGGAGGATATTAACCAGTGCTCCTTCTCATTAGTGGCCGACAGCCTCTCTCGTAAAGGACTAAAATGTGGTGTACCAACACAACACATGTCACCACACAGTGACAATGACGGTTAAAAGTACAAAAGGTATGTTGAATGTCCGGATATGTTTTGGTATTGGTAGAATTTCTATGAATACAGTTTGGAGCGTTGAAATTTTTGATCGCCACGAGTTGTTATCCTATTCGACCCTATTCTATTATACTGAATGATTAGTCGCAAAAATCAAGTATAAATGCAAAAGAATTTTTGGTGTCCTACAATTTCTAGTAAAAATGCGGAATAATAATTCATTTTCATATTACTACCCTACTTTATTCGTAATAATTTTTTATTATATATATATATATAAACTAAAAAAAATCCTAAACCTTAATCACATGCGGAACAATTATGATTTTAATGTAGTTTATATGATTTAAGGTTTAAAGTTTAAACTTAAATTAATTATTATTGTATTTGTGTAACATTTATGGTGGATTGATATTCATATTTTCTTGTGTTTTATTATAATTCTTGTTGTAATTGTTTTAGATTTTAGTATTAATTGATTTATANTAACATTTATGGTGGATTGATATTCATATTTTCTTGTGTTTTATTATAATTCTTGTTGTAATTGTTTTAGATTTTAATATTAATTGATTTATAGTGTTGTTAAATTAGTGCATGTTATTTAATTAAATTGTTAAAATGATCCAAAAATTAATTGTTACAAAAAATGTTTATCCGATTTTCTACCCGATTAATCGGGTAGGAATACCACACTTGTCGGGTAAGATAGGCAAAAAAAAAAACTCTTCCGTAAAGTATCGGGTAAAAATACGAAAGAACAGATTTCTCACCCGTAGATTTGGGTAAATACCCTTGAATACAATTTAGATTCAGCCAATTGTCCACAAAATTTGAACAACAAAAATTGCCGGATCATTCGAAAAACAAATGTACGCACCATGGCTTGAAATACCTGTAATGAAATGCTATGTACTACCCCCAAAAAAAAAAATGAAAAAATTACCCCCAATAAACACTGGACTGATTTTTCGTAATGAACCAGCTAAGAACCGGACGAAATAGTCTTTATCATGGTATTTGTTGAGGTATTTTGATTTTATTAGTTTTACGATTATAGATATCAAAATATAATATGATCTATTAACACGACATAAAATTAAAGGGTTTGAATCTTCTTTAAATCATCCGTTTTGTAAACGAGTAGACACGACACGATTAATAAACGAATCGCATATGTGTGAAGTCAATCAAAAGAAATACATAGTACGACTTGTGTATATATCAGTTATATATAATTCATATACAACACAAATTCAATATAATATAATTTGTTAGATACAAATTAATAAACGAATCGAAGATGAGTGAAATATTTTCTAATACAAACCCGTTAAAACCAAACAATAAACTCGCTTCAACTGTCACAATTGACCGACCTACGTGTGGTTATTGATAACAAGATTAGACCCGAACAATCAAAACAACAATCCTTTTGTGAATTAAATTAGAGAAGAGTAAAACAAATTTTTTTTTTTTTTGGGAGGGGGAGGGGGAGGGGGAAGGGGAATTTGAATCTTTAATCTCAAGAAGATAAAACCTTCCCAAGACAAAGAGTATCATTGGAACAAAGGTCATTGATAGAGTAAAACGAATTAGTATCGCATCAAGAGTTACTTTTTTCGTCTTTGGCATTCAAATATCATCGAATGCCAGTCAAACAAGATTCACTAGAATATACGTAACTGGAAACGGAATTTCATTGCGTTCCAACAGTCCCTACGAAATGAACTTCAATTCCTCATCTACAATCACCCAATTAGCAGCATGCAAATGCCATAATTTATTCTAGTGGAGCTTAATTATCGAGAGTTATGAAAGACCTACTAAACATACTGTTAAAGAATGAAAGTGAATTTATGAGAAAAAGTTCTTCTAGTTAAAGAAAAATATAAAATTCTTGATTTAAGAAGAGGAATGAACGATTCTAGATGCGACGAACGGGTATACATATCCTCGTTTAAAACCCAACCCAAAAATGCACAGCAATTTTCAAACCTGTTCACCATACTCAACAAACTACGATGACTTAAAATCGCAAAATTATCTTCCAATCTTGGGACACTTTGGTGCACTCGAGAAGACGAGTTAAAGCATGACACAGCAAAGAAACAAGCTTTTAGTACTTTACGATGAAGGAGTTTTGGGATTTTTTGATTCATTTGTTTATCCTTAATGGATAAGAGAGAAGACATGCCAGGAACTTTCCATGGTTGCCAAACTGGCAATGGCCCAGGTTAAGCATAATTACCACGTTCATGTCGGTTTGACACTACTATGAGCTCAAAACCAGGTCCATCATAGGACCCTGGGGTCGCATCTGTAGTCCAGCGATCTATCTTCTTCTTTTTTTCTGTCTTTGGATCAATACAATGACATTCACGTGGTTGTTTTTTTGTATGCAAAGTCGTGAGTACTAATAAGCCCAAGTGTAGAAGACTGTAAAAAAATATATATTACCGCTCTGTATTACTGCTCTGTCTAGTTCTATGCAGTTTCATTTTTAGAGGAATTCCATTCATCTTGAGAACTGTAGAAAATATATTCAACCTGATTAGTCCCTCGGGCTATAAATACGATGCATTTGGTTCATAAATTCTTAGCCCCCTCTCATGGCGGAGAGCTCAAACCCATCTAAAACATCAGCTAATGACCCATCTCCTCCAACCAACCCATCCGTTCAAAGGCCAGGTTCAGCGTTGAAGCTATTTGGTTTCAATTTGACCGAGAGCGATCCAACTGAGGACAAAACACAAACATGTGGTGAACATAGAAAATTCCGATGTCAGTTCTGTGGTCGGTTATTCACCAACTCTCAAGCTCTTGGAGGTCATCAAAATGCACACAAGAGAGAGCGTCAAAGAGCAAAGCAGCATGCCCAGCAGGGCAATGATCAACAATTCCTAGCGGCTGCACCAATTCTAAGCTCTCACTCAGTGAGATCAGTACATTCAGGAGGTTTTAACGTCACTGGGTCTGCCGCTAAGTTTGATTCAAAAGCCAAAATGGACATTTCATCACAGCCTCCATTGAAGTCATCCTCCTTCCCCTCTGGTCATTTTGCTTCTCCAATTTATGTTGGACGGCCATTGCACGTAGATATTACTGGCTTTGGGGCATCAACCACTAGTACTTCGTTAACAGATTTCGATGGCAAATTACGTGAGAGGGACATAGATGTTGATCTTCATCTTAACCTTTCTTCATCTGGATCTAAGAAATTCAGATGAGATGTGTTAGCCAGTACACAAAATCTGTCCAATGAATCTTTTTCAATTAATATAGCAGTGTTTGATCATAGTCATCTTGTTTTGTGGCGCAATTTTTCTACTTCGGATGCATCCAAGTTGTATAATCCTTAGTAAATTATGCTTAATCGCTTGCTATCACCTTTGTTTTCCATTGATGGCCAACGTTGTTGCCTGTTGGTCCACAGTAACAGGTCTATGTATTCGAATCCCACTCTTAGTCTAACATTAATCCTCCCACGCTTGGGGGTTAGCTTGTCCTACATCATGGGTGCAACCGCACATGTCAACCAAAAACTTGCGAGTCCACATAACTATCACAAAACACAGTAAGAAAGACGGGAGGTGAGACCCTAAAGATACTAGCGGAGCCCCAAAAGACCGAAAGAAAGAGGGAGAATAGAGGGGGGCATGGGAGTTAGCTTGTTCTACATCATGGGTGCAACTACACATGTCAACCAAACACTCTTGAAATTTTTGTATCAATGTGACCTGGTTTTGATTGATACACTAATCTGAGAACCCCCATGTCTTATGGTTCGAACTAACAGGAAAACAATGGGAGGGAGGAGGAAGGGGTGCAGTGAAGGGGAATGGCGTTTGTTTTCTATTTTTTGGAAAGTAGGTCCAATATATGAAACTCCTATTATTCCAAAGTCTAAAAAAGATTAAATAAATGTAATCTTATCATGATTCAAATGTGCAACATGCATGTTACTTGATGGGACATTTTTAGACACGCCAAGATAACAACACGTATACTTGGCGCCAATGAAAATTCTCTACTGTGATTTCGACATGTCCACGTCGGTCTATAATCCCCTTCCCCGAGGGTACTATTCACAGGAATCAAGGATTCCCAATACGTCATGGACCGACACGTATCCCTCGGTCAGTTTGGGTATATCGGTCTCTAATCATGTTAGTCCATCGGTACTGAGGTGTATCTGTCCACGTGGACATTTTTGCTCCTGCAGGGGCTATTGATTGACAAATTACTAGCCTAGGCTAGGCTAGACTAGCCATCATAACATCGTCCTACTTAAATGGTGTCAGGAGGCACAAGAAAACAGAAGGCTCAACCAAAGGGGAATGAGCACATGACACATTGTGTCAGGTCAGAGACGAAAAGACCAGAATGCCCTTGCTGACACACGACTTGAGAGGGAAGGCATTTAATGCATTCTTCCCTTGATGAGACAACCTTTAATGCATAAGAGCCTGGAAGTGAAAGGTAATAAATGTTCCTATGCCTGGACATTTAATACATCCCCGCCGAGAGAAGGTTATTAAACACTCGGCAGACCGAGGAGAAAACATTAGTTGTTCGGGGTCCTGAACAGTTAAGAATGAGGACATTTCTCTTAGAAATTAGTGTGCACACTGTCCACCTCTAATGATTACCTACTAGCTACGCTGTCAGCAATGATGAGTTTTGTAAGGTATAAATAGTCCTCACAAACACATTAAAAAGGTACGCAAAAACCCTTTCTCAAGCATCATATAGTATTTTTTTCTTCTCCTCTTTCAAAGAACTGACTTGATCGTTTGAGGGGATACACCAAAAAACACTCCGGCACCCTTCTAACTTGTTTTTCTCTGTTTCAGGAACCTCTCTTAGCCTATCAGGACCAGTCAGGCGACCCATAAAAATAATTCATCACC
Organism: Ilex paraguariensis; assembly: GCA_963454935.2. Taxonomy (NCBI): domain Eukaryota; kingdom Viridiplantae; phylum Streptophyta; class Magnoliopsida; order Aquifoliales; family Aquifoliaceae; genus Ilex; species Ilex paraguariensis. The sequence goes on along the minus strand of CAUOFW020000714.1, from coordinate 122,327 downwards.
ACTTCTTAGGCCACCTTCAGCCCTCACAACCTATTCCAAGTAGCAAGATTGACCACTCGATCGACGGACTCGTATTCACCACGAAAAAGATCTGTTATTGTGTTTATATTGTGCAAGAACGTGCACGCACAATCTGGCGCCGTCTGTGAGAAACGACTAGTTTTCCTAGTTTTTTTTTCTTAAAAGAACAGTGACCATGGTGAATACTCGACAGAAAGGGAAAGGCCCCCAGCAAAGAAGTCTCGAGTTACAAGCTCCTCTTCATGGTGGGGGGAGGGATCACGCTGGTGACAACAGGAACATTTCTATTCAATCAAGGGGGCATACTCCTCAAACCAGCCTGGGCATTAGGTCAGGAGGATCTGCCCCCTTGGCTCGTCAACTGGCGAAAGTGATTGAAAAAAAGTTTGTGGATCGACTACGGCAGTTAGAAAAAGATAATGTGAATGTCCTAAGCCGGCTCAACGAATTTACAGCCCCTGGCGAAGGGTCAAGGAACTCATTCCGTTCCCGTGGACGTTCCGTCCGGGAAGCAGAAACCGAGGACCTGAGAAATCATTTAAACAACAAAGCTGAGAGTTCTAGGGTCTCAAAGCGCCCGAGAGCCAATGAGCACCCCCTCGATGGTCATTTCAAGAAGGCAAGACCTTTGGCTTGGGACGACCTTCGGCGAGGACTGTCTAGGCGGGNGCAAGACCTTTGGCTTGGGACGACCTTCGGCGAGGACTGTCCAGGCGGAGGAAGGGGGACGAGTCCGAGGAGAATTCAACCCTTTCCACACGACGCCCAGAGAAGGAAAATCCCGTCAATGACCTTAGAAAACCTCGGAGGACATCCCCCTGAGGTGAAAATTGATCTCAGAGCTCGGCTGAAATCCAGAAGAAAGGGCAAGACTGTCTAAGACGACGCAGAAGACGAGGTCATGCAATCCTCTTTTACTAGGGATATCCGAGAGATGAAGATACCAAAGAAGTTCATCGTGCCAAGGTTTAAAACTTATAATGAACGATCTGATCCCGAAGCTCACCTTAGGCAATACAAGCAAATGATGTCCCTGTATCACTCAGACCAACGGCTCCTCTGCCAAGTGTTCTCCATGAGTTTGGGAGATTCCACTATGAAGTGGCTTGAGACTCTTTCTCCCAACAACATTAGGTCATGGAAGGAGTTGACGAGATAGTTTTTAGCCCGATTCATTACGGGAAGTAAACGACCCAAAGATATTGGATCATTACTGACGGTCAGGCGGAAGGAACTGGAAACCCTTCGCCAGTACGCCATCCGGTATTGGAAGGAGGTCAATGAGGTAGAGGGGTGTTTGAAAGTCATGGCAACCGCATCTTTTAGGCTCGGCCTGACAAGGGATACGGACCTGTACCGATCCCTGACTAAGAAGATTCCCTTAGATATGGGCGAATTGATGGCGCGGATAAATAAATACTCCAAGATTGAAGATGAAATGGGGGGCAGCAAAGGCAAATTCTCTCCCCTAGGAGAAAAGAGAAGGAGAGAGAGGACACCTCCGGAAAGGGGCTGGTATCCCCTCCAAGAGGGTCATTTAAAGGTGTCTACACTGTGTTCAAAGAACCCATCTACAAGTTGCTCTATAAAATCAAGCATAAGCCATTCTTCAAGTGGCCGCCTAGGATGTAGAGTGATCCTTCCACCCGTGATCAAAAAATCAGGTGCTCCTATCACCGGAATTTCGGCCATCACACCGAAGATTACAGAGTGTATAAATCTTTCTTAGAAAGGCTAGTCTATGACGGTTACTTGAAAGAGTACATCGAACCCAAGTCAAAAGAGGGACATGCTTCTGCCCCGACCATGACACAAGACAACGTCATAGACGTGATCCACGTGTGTCGTTCGACATCTAGGGAGCTTGAGTCCGATCTCAAAAAGGTAGCCTTTACGAGAAAGGTTGTTGGGAGCGATGGGGGCCCACCCAGTAAGAGAGCCAGGACTGGTGAGCCGAGTATCACATTCTCCGACGCGGACTTAGCAAGCGTGGTGACCCCCCATAATGACGTCCTAATCATAACTTTGAAGATAGGCAAGTTTGACATCAAGAGGGTGTTGGTAGATTCCAGGAGCTCCTTGGAGGTAATGTACTTCAAAATCTTAAAGCGGACGGGCTTTGGCCTTAAGGACCTCACCAAGGTTAGGACGCCCCTCGTCAGATTTAACGGCTCATTTGCCCTGCCCATTGGCAAAATTACATTGCCAATTGTCATAGGTCCCTTCACCATCAACACTGAATTTGTTGTGATTGATACGGACTCCCCCTACAATGTGATCATGGGGCGAGCTTAGTTGCATGTGCTAGGGGCGGTGCACTCCACCTACGACCAGAAATTAAAGTTTGCTACACCAGAAGGGATAATGGAGATCCGAAGGGACCAAACGTCTGTAAAAAACTATTTTTACTCAGCTGTGAGAGCGGGGGTTTTCACCCAAGAGAAGGGACGTACCCCAGAGGAAATCCTGAAAAAATAGCAATCACAGTCCGGGCGTCCAAGAGTGAATGACCCCCGGACTGACCCAACGGACCGATCGATAAAGGACCTCCGGAAGGTGTTCTTAGTAGATGGTGAAGAGGAGAGATACTTCCTGATTGACTCCACAATGCCTACAGCCGAACAGGAAGAGATGATTGACTTTTTAAGGTAAAATGCAGATGTGTTCGCTTGGAACGCAATAAAAATGAAAGGGGTGGACCCCGAAGTAATCATGTATAAGCTACATGTGAACCCAGCACGCAAGCCAATAAAGTAGAAGCCATGGTGCATGGTGCCAGATCATACCTGGGCAGTGAACGAGGAAGTCGAAAAGCTCTTGGAGGCCAATACTATCCGAGAGGTGCAGTTCCTAGAATGGTTATCAAACATGGTCTGTGCGAAGAAAAAGGGGGGAAAATGGCGTGTCTGCGTGGTCTTCACTGATTTGAACAAGGTATGTCCCAAGGACGACTCTCCCCTACCAAAGATTGACTAGTTGGTGGATGCCACTGCCGGGTATCAGCGCATAGGCTTCCTGGATGCCAGGGCAAGATATCATCAAATCCCTCTCCATCCCCCAAATCAAGAAAAAATGGTATTCATCACTCTAAGGGGGGTTTACTGCTACAAAGTCATGTCATTTGGGCTGAAAAACGCCGGAGCTACGTACCAGAGGCTGATGAATCGGATGTTCAAAAGACAGATCGACAACACCATGAAAGTCTACATCAACTACATGTTGGTTAAAAGTAAAAGAAGTTGTGACCACTTGGTGGATTTAGCCGATACCTTCTCCACCCTCAAGGAGTATGGGCTGAAGCTAAATGCAGCGAAGTGTGTTTTCAGAGTGGAGTCTGGTAAATTCCTCGGATATCTGGTGAGTCAGCGAGGAGTCAAAGCTAACCCGGATCAGATTCGAGCGATCCTGGACATCTAGAGTCCCCGAACGGTCCGAAAAATTCAGAAGCTCACAGGGATGTTGGTAGCACTTAATCGTTTTATCTCGCGTTCCTTGGACAAATGTAAACCCTTCTTTGGGGCCATCAAGAGGGCCGGGAAGGAGACGTGGAGCCAGGAGTGTGAAGACGCCTTGACAGGAATCAAGGAATACCTCAGGGTTGTCCCGACCCTATCCGTCCCTACTCAAGGGGAAACGTTCTTCCTGTATTTATCCGTATCAGAATTTGCCGTCAGTGGGGTACTCATTCGTGACCATGAGCACCACCAGAAGCCAGTATATTACATGAGCAAAGAGCTACTGGACGCTGAAACAAGATACCTACCCCTGGAGAAATTCGCCTTATCCTTGGTCACAACTACAAGAAAACTAAGACATTATTTCCAGGCACACCCAATTATTGTCCTTGTCGATCAGCCCTTAAAGGCCATTTTTTCCAGATTTTCAAGTGGGCAGTAGAGTTGGGGGAACATGACATCCACTTCAAACCTCGAACTACTATAAAGGGTCAGGTATTGACGAACTTCATAGCAGAGTTTTTCGGGGGACCTTCCGTCCCAGAAGGACCACCCACTCCTGGGATAACGTTCTCGGAGAATGATAAGGGATTGTCATGGCTTTTATGTGTAGACGGTTCCTCCAACAGTAAAGGGTCCGAAATCAGTATCTTGCTAGTCTCCCCGGATGGAGTGGTCGCCAAGTAGGCCGTTCGGTTGGGATTCAAACCATCCAATAATGAAGCCGAATATGAGGCTCTCATCTTAAGGCTTCAGTTAGCCAAGGCAACGGGGGTTACGGACTTGGTCGTCCACTGCAATTCCATGTTGGTAGTCAACCAGGTTAATGGAGAGTTTGAAACGAGGGACCCTAGGATGAAGGCTTATCATCACGAGGCGACAACTGTGATTCAAAAGTTTGAAAAGATTGAGATCAATTAAGTATCCCGAGATAAGAACGCACATGCTGACGCCTTGGCTTGCCTAGTCTCGACACTGGATTCCTCTCTGTTGCGCAGGATCACCATAGAGTACCTTCCCACTTCTAGTATAGACAAAGCTCCCGAGGCGATGGCCGTCCAAGAAGCACACAAGCAGCTTAGATGGATTGATACTTTTCTCAGGTTTCTGGTGACAAGAGAACTCCCCGAGTGTTTGAAAGAAGCCAGGAAGATAAAACTCAAAGTCCCAAGATTTTGGGTCTCCCCGGATCAGAAGCTGTATCGAAGGTCGTTCTCGAGGCCTTACCTACTGTGTGTCCAGGAGAACAAGGTGGAAGACCTCCTCTATGAATTACATGAAGGAATATGTGGGGGGCACTCTGGGGGGCAATCCATGGCTCACCGCATCATGTCTCAGGGATATTAGTGGCCACGGATGCAGAGGGATGCGCGAGCATATGTCCAAAATACGACCAATGTCAGAGGTTCACCCCGACAATCAAACAGCCTGCAGAGGACTTGCATCCATTAACCAGCCCTTGGCCATTCACCCAGTGGGGGCTCGACTTGGTTGGACCCCTGCCTAAGGCTTCTGGGAACAAGAGGTTCCTGATTGTAGCAACGAATTACTTCACTAAGTGGGTTGAGGCGGAGCCATTGACTCACATATGTGACATAGACACTAAGAAGTTTGTTTGGGAAAACATAGTCATTAGATTTGGGATTTTTCGAGCGCTTGTATTAGATAACGAGACTCAATTCATTAGCGGACGCTTCAAATCCTTTTGCGAACAACTTGGGATCCGTAATTTCTATTCTACCCCTACATACCCCCAAGCCAATGGGTAGGCAGAATCTTCCAACAAAATGATCGTCAACGGGATCAAGAAGAGATTGAAAAAAGCTAAGGAAAAGTGGACGGACGAACTGTTGAACATTCTGTGGGCATACAGGACCACCCCTCGGATCTCGACAAGGGAGACCCCTTACTCCCTGGCTTACGGAGTGGAGACAGTCATACCTCTAGAAGTGGGACTCCCCACCATAAGGACGTAAGCCTTCAACACAGGGGGCAATAACTATCAACTTGGCCTAGATTTGGATCTGACAGAGGAAAGAAGGGAAAAGATTGCCTTGAGAGTGGCCAAATATCAGGAAAAGATTTTTAGACTTCACAACAAAAGAGTTAAGACCCAAGAATTTTAGGTCGATGAGCTGGTCCTCAGAAGAGTGATGGTCAATACACGAGACCCAGCGAATGAAAAAATAGGACATAACTGGGAAAGACCTTACAAAGTGGTGTCAGTAGGAGGCTCTGGATCATATGGAATAGAGGATATTAGAGGAAAACCTGTAATACGACCTTGTAATGTAATAAATCTGAAGAAGTACTATTTTTGAGTATTATTTCCCTCGATACTTATTAATGGCTATGTCACAAGGGCAAGACCCTGGAGGTAGAGTTCAAGGACTCTTGCCTCCGAAGAAAAATTAGGAGCAAGCCTTCTAAAAAGGCAAGGCCCTAGAGGCAGAGTTCAAGGACTCCTGCCTCTGAAGAAAAATTAGGAGCAAGCTTCTTGAAAGGGCAAGGCCCTAGAGGCAGAGTTCAAGAACTCCTACCTCCGAAGAGAAATCAGGAGCAAGCCTCCTGAAAGGGCAAGGCCCTAGAAGCAGTCCAAGGACTCTTGCCTCCGAAGAGAACTCGAAGAGCAAGCTTCTTGTAACAAATGTCAAGGAACAAACCCCTGGGGAGGACATTACTCAGCAGGGGCGTGCGACCCTTAGAAATGATGAAGCTGAACCAATCGGGCGGATCAGCTAAATTACTCTCCAGGTGTCAGAGCTATGAAGATATTTTGTTACCAATAGTTACTACAACATCAGTGTCAAAAAAAATTGTGACAATAAATAATACAAGTGCTCAATAATGAAAAAATAGTCATTCCTTCCAAAAACGGGGCTTTGCGTCCCCGAGAGCTACAAAAAAAGAGGAAAAATGCATATTCAAATTCAAAAGTACATTTTAAAAGACAGGGAGACAACAGTTCAAAAAGTCGGAAGAATTTTCATCTAGCCCCGGGCATCTCCCCCACATCGCTGCAAGAAGAATCAACGCTGAAGGGATGAGTAGCTTCTGGGGCAGCGGAGCTGGAGCAGAATCAGCAACAAGCGGGATCTGAGGAATGTTAGATTCGGGGGCAGAATGGGCTGACTCTGGCAGGGCTTCATTAGATGAGACGAGAATTACCACCTCAGGTGGGTCTGCCAAAACTTGCATCGGCATTGGGGCCACGCCCTCAGTAGCAATCTGCACCATCTCTGTCGATGGCACGCAGTTATGCATCTGAAAAAGTGGAGAGTCTGGAAGAACACCGGCGACTCGGAGCGCCTCATCCTACCCTTTCTTGAAGAACTCTTTGTTGTTCTCCTCAAGGGCGGATAGTATGTCATCGGCAAACTCCTCTCGAATTTGCTCCTCTGACTTCCTGTTCTCTGCTTTAGCCCTGACCCTATCAAGCTCTTGGGTCAGGGCCAGACAGTTCTCCTCCTACTCGACGGCCCTCGCCTCGGCCGTAGAGAGCCGCTGCGTCTGCTCCATAATCCTCTTCTTAGTGTTGGCCAAGGCGGCACTTAGCTTTTCAGCGCCGACCTTCGTCGATTCACTGTCCTTGTGCAGTTGCTCAATCTGAGCGGCCTGGCTCGCGAGGGTGGAGTCCCTGGCAACCACAACCTCCTTAGTGGTGGCCAAGGCTCCTTCAACCTCTTCTTTATGCTCTTGGGTCCGTTGAAGGTCCATTCTAGCTGCATGGTATCGCGCAATGATTATGAAAATTTGTTGAGTGGCTTGCGAGGGAAAGAACTTGGTTAATTGTGGGTGACACAGTAATGAAAGACTAAACCAAAGATGAACTTACCACCAGAGAGTTCTGAATGATGGAACGGAACAACGTGTTCGTTGTCCGCCCCCTGTGAGCCTCTATGTCGACCCCGAAATGAAGCGTCTCGCTCACTGCATTGGCGACATGGGGGTCTTGCAGAATGAAATCGTTGACCCTTATTACCCCGCTCATGTGATCAGTAGCCCGAGGGTTCCATTCTGCAGCTTCCACCGTCTGCGACATGGGAGGTGGAGTTTGTCTCTGTTGCTGCTGCTATTACTGTCTTTGCTGTTGTTGTTGCTGCTGGGGTGGAGGGGGAAACCCACAGCCCCTCCCGCTTTGCTGTTGAGCGGAGGGGGCCCTGGTCCCCCTACCAAGGCCGTCGTGCCTTAGCTTGGTTCTTCTCTCCTCTTCAACTTGAGGATCCCAGTCACGCACCTGATCTAGACCAGGGGCCCTCAAAGGTGTGGGGCATCGTTGGTTGATCCCCTTCCTCTCCTTGCGGTGAGGGCCTGCCTCTCCCTCAGAAAACTGAAGTCTATGTGGGGTGGGCGTTACATGGCTACCTCAAATGCGTCCTTGGCGTCTAGGGACTGGAGGATGTTGAAGTCAGGCCAAGAATCTCTCCCTGAGGTCCCTACTTCAGCATGCGAAGGAACAAAAGCCTCTCTAGCCCTNTACATGGCTACCTCAAATGCGTCCTTGGTGTCTAGGGACTGGAGGATGTTGAAGTCAGGCCAAGAATCTCTCCCTGAGGTCCCTACTTCGGCATGCGAAGGAACAAAAGCCTCTCTGGCCACGAACTCCTCAACTTCAAAGGTGCCCTCCACTTTCACCTCGGTAGCCCTATCAGGATCTTCCTTCAAGTTCTGCTCGGCCTCTTTTTACGCTGTCTAATTAAAGAGTTCAGACCACTACGAAGGGTCGAAAGGTTAGGGGAGCTGTGAAATTTCTTGTACCCTGCTGTGTAGTTCAAAAGAAGATGTGCGGCCCAGCCAAACTCGTCGTCGCCGACAAACTCCCAGACAGTGATGAGGTCGACAAAATTTACCAAAGACCGAGGAGGAGGAGCGACTTCTCGGGCGGAGACGTCTGCACAAGAAAAAATGTTATTAACATTTGCAAAATATTCCAAGGACAGTAAAAAATTAGACTCGAAGAAGCCGATGTACTTGTCGTTCTCCATTCAAGATGGCACCTTAGACCATCATACTCGGGACCGGTTCCCCGCTCCCAAGATCCACTGAAGATCAAAATGTCATCCTTGTACCCCTTGTCCGAATCAGGGAGGTGAGTTATAAGGTACATGGATGTATCCCTGGTTTTGAGGTAGAAGTTCTGCTGGGGCATGACACTCAATAAAGAGTAGCAAAAAAAGATATCGTTAAGCCCAATATTTATCCCGAGGCGATTATTAAGCTCTAGGATCCCCATTATTATCCTAAAGACATTAAAACAACACTGCCCTAGGAAGAGGTTGAAATGGGAGAGGAACTGGAGGAGTAGAGAAGGCAGGGAGAACCTAATTTCACCCTCTATGATTGCTTTGGTGTAAAAGGGCATCTCATCCTCGGCCCCAAGATTACGATTATGCAAAACTGGGTCGTACTCTTCTATACCTATGTTTTGGGGGATGTGATATCGGGCCCTAAACCTATTGATCTGCTAGTCTCCTTTTACTTTGTACTTCCCTGGCCTCGAGGAACTAGCCTGGGGGCCTCGGTGGTAGAGCGGCGTCGGGGCATCTCTAATTAAAAAAAAAAGGGAGAGGGACAGGAAAAAGAGTTTTCCTACAGGGAACCCTAAGAGTNATCTGCTAGTCTCCTTTTACTTTGTACTTCCCTGGCCTCGAGGAACTAGCCTGGGGGGCCTCGGTGGTAGAGCGGCATCGGGGCATCTCTAATTAAAAAAAAAAGGGAGGGGGACAGGAAAAAGAGTTTTCCTACAAGGAACCCTAAGAGGTTTCCTGAGGGTTGGTCAAACGATGACTACTAGAAATACCTCCGGTTACCAGAAAATGAAAAACAAAACCCAGAAGAAGGATGGAAAGAAGGAGGATGCAAGGACTCACCAGAATGCAAATGAAGATTTCTGAAGAACTTGGAGTGGTCCCTTTCTCGAGAAGGTTCAAAAGCAAGAGGGGGTTTGCTGGTCTAAACTCTGGTGATGACTGATTGGTAGATGATGTGACAAGGTGGTCTCCAACGAAGTTTCTGGTGAAAGCTCTCTGAGAGTTCGAAATGGTAAAAGTGTGGGAAAGAGAGAGAAAGCTTGTTTATATAGTGCTTGTCTCCATCATTGGGCACGAAGCACGAAGAGGTGCATTTAATGCGCACGACCTCCTAAGTGGCGAAAAATGGCTGAAAGCAATGATGGGGTGGTTGGGGCAGTTGTAAAACCTTTCGTCTTCTTACGACGCGTGTCCTCTGNCGAAGCACGAAGAGGTGCATTTAATGCGCACGACCTCCTAAGTGGCGAAAAATGGCTAAAAGCAATGATGGGGTGGTTGGGGCAGTTGTAAAACCTTTCGTCTTCTTATGACGCGTGTCCTCTGCGTCAAAAAATCAAAGGCTGGGGGCAGTTGATGGGACATTTTCAGACACGCCAAGATAACGACACGTGTACTTGGCGTCAATGGAGACTCTCTACTGTGATCTTGACACGTCCTCGTCGGTCTATAACCCCCTTCCCCGAGGGTACTATTCACAGGGATCAAGAATCCCCAATACGCCATGGACCGACACGTATCTCTCGGTCAGTTTGGGTATGTCGGTCCCTAATCATGCTAGTCCATCAGCACCGAGGTGTATCTATCCATGTGGACGTTTCTGCTCCTGTAGNTGGAGACTCTCTACTGTGATCTTGACACGTCCTCGTCGGTCTATAACCCCCTTCCCCGAGGGTACTATTCACAGGGATCAAGAATCCCCAATACGCCATGGACCGACACGTATCTCTCGGTCAGTTTGGGTATGTCGGTCCCTAATCATGCTAGTCCATCAGCACCAAGGTGTATCTGTCCACGTGGACGTTTCTGCTCCTGTAGGGGCTATTGATTGACAGATTACTAGCCTAGGCTAGGCTAGACTAGCCATCATAATATCGTCCTACTCAAATGGTGTCAGGAGGCACAAGAAAGCAGAAGGCTCAACCAAAGGGGAATTGGCACATAACACATTGTGTCAAGTCAGAGACGAAAAAACCAGAATGCCCTTGCTGGCACACGACTTGGGAGGGAAGACATTTATTGCATCCTTCCCTTGATGAGACAGCATTTGATGCATAAGAGCCTGGAAGTGAAAGGTAATTAATGTTTCTATGCCTGAGCATTTAATACATTCTTGCCGAGAGAAGGTCATTAAACATTCAGCAGACCAAGGAGAAAGCATTAGTTGTTTGGGGTCCCGAACAGTTAAGAATGAGGACATTTCTCATAGAAATTAGTGTGCACACTACCCACCTCTAATGATTACCTACTAGCTACACTATCAGCAATGATGAGTTTTGTAAGATATAAATAGTCCTCACAAACACATTAAAAAGGTACGCAAAAACCCTTTCTCAAGCATCATATAATATTTTTTTCTTCTCCTCTCTCAAAGAACTGATTTGATCATCAGAGAGAATACGCCGAAAAACACTCCGGCGTCCTTCTAACCTGTTTTTCTCTGTTCCAAGAAACCTCTCTTAGTCTCTCAGGACCAGTCAGGCGACCTATAAAAATAATTCATCACCACTTCTTAGGTCACTTTTGGCCCTTATAACCTATTCCAAGTTGCAAGATTGACTACTCGATCGACGGACTCGTATTCACCACGAAAAAGATTTGTTCTTGTATTTATATTGTGCAAGAACGTACATGCACATTACTGTAGAACAATTTTAGTGTTAAGGAAAGATTTTTTTGGATAGTGTTAGTTTATTTTCCGTTAGCTACAAAACAGTGTGACCATCAACCATGAATTTCTCTACAATAATCAACAAAGAAAATGATTACTTCCCACCTCCCACGAGAAATCGATATCATCGAGGCTGTCACTAAATTAGAAAAAGCAAAGAAAGTGTCATCCATCGAGTACAGAACTCACCACCACTTCAGAATCTACAACACCACAGCTAAAGTTCTGGGTCTCTGTCCAGGTGTCTACGATAGTTTATTCTGTAGATATATTCATCTCTGTCCGTATATTTGTAAGCCCTAGTCTCCAATTTTCACTCCTCATAACCTCTCAGATNCCAGGTGTCTACGATAGTTTATTCTGTAGATATATTCATCTCTCTCCGTATATTTGTAAGCCCTAGTCTCCAATTTTCACTCCTCATAACCTCTCAGATAGAGGTGACCTATTCTCTCTCTCACCATCTCTTATTCTGTATAATAAAGTCTCCGGCGAGATATGGACGCGTTCCGACCGAGTTTTCGGTGCCCCGGCGGCGACCGGATTGTGAGTGGGAAAGGATTTGGTGCAAATCAGATGTATTCAACGACGGGGCCTAGGTCCCCCGATCTGCATCCGATTACGCCTCGTGTGACTAGGCCAAGTCAGGTTGCGGCGTCGTCTGTGTCGAAACCCCGGGGATTCAATGATTCAGAGATGAAGAGAAAGAGGCGAATTGCGAAATACAAGGTTTATAGTGTTGAAGGAAGGTGTAAGGCTTCGATCAAGAATGGGCTTCGTTGGATTAAGAACAAGTGTTCCCACATCATTCATGGCTGTTAGATTTTGGGAGGAGAGACGGAGAGGTTTCCCTTCTCTCTAGGAAAAAAATATTTNATGGGCTTCGTTGGATTAAGAACAAGTGTTCCCACATCATTCATGGCTGTTAGATTTTGGGAGGAGAGACGGAGAGGTTTCCCTTCTCTCTAGGAAAAAAATATTTTATTTCCAGAGGACCTCAAATCAAGCATTTGAGAGATGATGAGGGGTTTTCATGGTGACTAGGTTGATTAATATAATNCTCTAGGAAAAAAATATTTTATTTCCAGAGGACCTCAAATCAAGCATTTGAGAGATGATGAGGGGTTTTCATGGCGACTGGGTTGATTAATATAACNTCATGGCTGTTAGATTTTGGGAGGAGAGACGGAGAGGTTTCCCTTCTCTCTAGGAAAAAAATATTTTATTTCCAGAGGACCTCAAATCAAGCATTTGAGAGATGATGAGGGGTTTTCATGGTGACTAGGTTGATTAATATAATGGGGAAGTGTGTGATTCTGTAGAACAATTTTGCTTGAGTTGAAAATTTGGAACTTGATTTTCGTATTATCCCCTTTTTCTTTTTGTCACTCCCTTCCTTTTTTTTTTTTGTGATAGAAACGATGAAATTTCATTAATAAAGTGTCATTTTGTCTCGTACATCAGACTAATTGAGACATCTAAGTGTACTTAGTTTAACTGGTGTGCCACTGAAATATCATTGCATCTTACATTGGATAAAGAAAGAAATCTGAAACCTTCNTCTCGTACATCAGACTAATTGAGACATCTAAGTGTACTTAGTTTAACTGGTGTGCCATTGAATTATCATTGCATCTTACATTGGATAAAGAAAGAAATCTGAAACCTTTTATAATTGTCTTAGCATCCTCAATGATATTTACCCAAAGGAGATCAATCCATTTCAGCAGCATCTAGCATCTTCATTACATTGACAGAATTCCCTTCCAGTATACTCTCTTCACAGTCCCTGCACCCTTGCGAAATCCACTACCTCTCGAGATGCTATAATCTTGACAGTAAGTGTCCAGTACCAACTACTCGCTTCCACATACCCATTATGCTTATTATCTCTTGAACTCATAAACAATATGAAGTCTAATCCCTTCTTTGATTGGGCCGTCCAAAACTTAGAGTTGACATTTCAATCAAAAATCAATGTCGGATCCTAGCTATCAGCCGAAATTTGCTGGGAAAATNTCTAGCATCTTCATTACATTGACAGAATTCCCTTCCAGTATACTCTCTTCACAGTCCTTGCACCCTTGCGAAATTCACTACCTCTCGAGATGCTATAATCTTGACAGTAAGTGTCTCAGTACCAACTACTACTCGCTTCCACATACCCATTATGCTTATTATCTGTTGAACTCATAAACAATATGAATTCTAATCCCTTCTTTTATTGGGCCGTCCAAAACTTAGAGTTGACATTTCAATCAAAAATCAATGTCGGATCCTAGCTATCAACCGAAATTTGCTGGGAAAACTCACTTTCAAGGACACAGCAGTTGGAGGAATCCATTTATCAGATGTTGAGCAGCTTGTACTCGGCTGCCATATGTCCCATGCCTGTTCGTAAAGTCTGAGGTAATCAATATCAACTTGATTTAGAGTTTTGGGATCCATTTTTGTATTCTGAAAGAAGGTTCTCATTTCTATTTCTCCAAATAAGCCAACAATGCACCCAGAAGAGAGAAAACTGACGGGGATTAAACTAAAGAGTTAGCTCCCAAAACAAACAGTCCATATTGCTCGCTGGAAGCTGTAGGCCATAGCTTAAGGGATTGCCATCCCAAGAAGATTCAGCCTGTTAGAGTATGTGTGGGCTCATATTTGCTGTGTGCATAATAGCAAGGAGGCAGATGCCGGAGTGGGATTTATATAAAGGGGACGTTGATTAGTTGGGGGTGCGGGGACAACGCCCCCGCGGTACGGTACAGGGGTATTTTTACAAATACGTCCATATTAGGGTTGTATAAATACTTAAGATGTAACCCTACTTCAATAATGGAAAAGAACGGCCGCTCGCTCTCGTGGATGTAGGCACATTGCCGAACCACGTAAATCTCTGTGTGTTATTTTCTCCTGCTTTTTTAATTGTTTGATTCCTTACTATTCACCATAATTGCTGCACGATCACAGCAATTGGTATCAGAGCTAAACTACGATGTCTGGGATTTCTTCTACAAAATTCGACATCATGAAGTTCGACGGAACTGGGAATTTTGGATTATGGCAGAGGAGGGTGAAGGATCTGTTAGTACAGCAGGGCATGGTGAAGGCATTATACGGAAAACAACCGACAGGAATGGACGACATGGATTGGAAAGAATTGGAAGCGAAGGCTATGTCGACTATTAGGCTTTGTCTGGCTGATGAAGTGATGTATCACGTCATGGATGAGGAATCACCGGTGGAAGTTTGGTTGAAACTGGAAAGTCGGTATATGTCCAAGTCGTTGACGAACAAGCTCTATCTTAAGCAGAAACTATATGGTCTTAAAATGTCAGAGGGCTCGGATTTGACCCAACACATCAACGTGTTCAATTAGATCATCAGCGATCTGAAACGAGTTGATGTGAAGTTCGAAGACGAAGACAAGGCGCTGATGTTGCTGAATTCCCTACCAGCGTCTCCTACGTACGAGAATTTGGTTACGACTCTGATGTGGGGGAAAGAAACCCTCGAATTGGAGGATGTCACAGGTGCTCTGTTAGGTTTTCATCAGCGGAAGAAAGCCAGTGATGAGGCTTCACAAGGTGAAGGGCTTGTGGTGAAAGGTAACCAGGAACGTGGAAGAAGCAAATCTCGGAATGGATCGGGTAACAATAAAGCCCGGTCCAAGTCGAGGAAGAAGAAGAAGGACGTCTCTGTCTCGTGTTACAAGTGCGGGAAAAAGGGGCACTTTAAACGGGACTGTCCAGAGAAAAAGAAAGGGGATTCAGAGAACAAAGAGGGTGCATCAAAGTCTGCAAACGTAGTGGAAGAAGAAGATTCAGAGAGTGGTGACGGAGATATGCTTTCTGTTTTATCTAGTTCAGATCGTTTAACAGATTCTTGGATTATGGATTCAGCATGTTCCTATCACATGACACCCAACAAAGATTGGTTTGACACCTACAGGTCAGTAAATTCTGGTTCTGTTCTGATGGGTAATGATGCATCTTGCAAAGTTGTTGGAATAGGAAATATTAGAATTAAGATGTTTGATGGTATGGTTAGAACGTTGTGTGATGTTAGACATGTACCGGATCTAAGGAAGAATTTGATTTCATTGGGCACTTTGGATTGTAATGGTTATAGTTACAAATCTATAAGTGGAGTAATGAAAGTAAGTAAAGGCATGCTGACAGTGATGAAGGGACAGAAAGTAGTAGGAAACATTTACAGACTGCTGGGTACTACAATTGTAGGTGGAGTTGCTGCTGTAGAGTCTGAATCAGATAATACAGTCTTGTGGCATATGCAGCTGGGTCATATGAGTGAGCGTGGGATGATAGAGCTTCATAAGAAAAATCTATTGAAGGGTGTCAAGACATGCAAGCTCAATTTTTGCAAATATTGTGTTCTTGGAAAACAGAATAGGGTGCAGTTCAAGACAGCCACACACAAGACAGAGGGGGTTCTCGACTATGTCCATACAGATGTTTGGGGACCAGTTAGCGTACTATCACGGGGAGGATACATGTATTTCGTGAGTTTCATTGATGATTACTCACGAAAGGTCTGGGTGTACTTCATGCGGCACAAGTCAGAAGCGTTTGCCAAGTTCAAGCTGTGGAAAGCTGAAGTAGAGAACCAGACAGGGAGGAAGATTAAATGCCTCAGGTCAGATAATGGTACTGAGTACACAGATTCAAAGTTCCAGGAGTTGTGTGAGCAGCATGGGATCAAGAGACACTTCACAGTCCGCAAGACACCACAACAAAATGGTGTAGCGGAAAGGATGAACAGAACGATAGCCGAGAAAGCTCGGTGTCTCAGGTTGAATGCAGGGCTTGCAAAGAATTTCTGGGCAGAGGCAGTGAATATGGCATGTTTCTTGATTAACAGATCACCGAGGGCAGCACTAGATGGGAAAGTATCAGAGGAGGTGTGGACAGGCAGTGAGGTAGACTACTCTGGTTTGAGAGTGTTTGGATGTCCAGCCTATGTACATGTTTCTAGTGAGGAGAGGTCGAAGCTTGATGCGAAGTCTAGACAGTGTATCTTTCTGGGATATCAGAAAGGAGTGAAAGGCTTCAAGCTCTGGGATCCGAAGGCAAACAAGATGGTGATCAGTAGAGATGTGGTTTTTGATGAAAAAGCCATGTTGCAGCGTACTCAGGAAGAAGAGAAACAAGTACCAGAAAACTGTAGCACTAATGACCATGTGGTGCAGGTGGAGCTAGAGAATCATAGTAGAGAAGAGGATGCTCAACATGTAGAGCGTTCTATCTCAGGTGATCAACATCATCATAGTATAGCCACAGACAGGCCCAAACGCAATATCAAGCCACCTACCAGGTATGGTTTTGAAGATTTGGTTTCTTATGCACTTATTACTAGTAGCGGGGATCCTACAACTTTTCAGGAGGCAGTACAAAGCCAAGAGAAAAGTAGATGGATGGGTGCTATGGTGGAGGAGATGGAGTCTCTGCAAAAGAACCAGATGTGGGAATTGGTGGAACTTCCCGAGGGGAAGAGAGCAATATGGTGCAAATGGGTGTATAAGAAGAAAGAAGCAGTATCAAAAAATGGGGGAGAAAAATTCAAGGCTCGTCTAGTAGCAAAGGGTTACTCACAGAGAAAAGGGGTTGACTATGATGAGATCTTCTCCCCCGTGGTCAGACACACTTCCATCAGGACAGTGTTGGCACTAGTAGCACATTCAGATATGCAGTTGGAGCAGATGGATGTAAAGACAGCTTTCCTTCATGGCGACTTGGAGGAACGGATTTACATGGTACAGCCAGAAGGGTTCAGTCTCCCTGGAGAGGAACATTTGGTCTGTAATTTGAAGAAATCACTTTATGGGCTGAAGCAGTCTCCGAGGCAGTGGTACAAACGATTTGACTCTTACATGATCCGAATTGGCTACAAAAGGTGTGAGTATGATTGTTGTGTCTATGTAAAAAGGCTTGATGATGATTCATTTAATTTTCTGTTACTTTATGTGGATGATATGTTGATTACTGCCAAGAGTATGAGTGAGGTCAACAAGTTGAAGACTTTGTTGAGTAGAGAATTTGACATGAAGGATTTGGGTGCGGCCAAGAAGATTCTTGGGATGGAGATTCGCAGGGACAGAGCTTCCAGGAGATTATGGCTATCTCAGCATAGCTATGTTGAGAAGGTGTTGGACAGGTTCAGCATGAGTTATGCAAAATCAGTAAGTACACCTTTGGCGAATCATTTCAGATTGTCTACCGCTCAGTGCCCGAAGACAGATGATGAAGTTCATGACATGTCAAAGGTCCCATATGCTAGTGCAGTGGGGTGTTTGATGTATGCTATGGTTTGTACAAGACCAGATTTGGCACAAGCTGTCAGCGTGGTTAGCAAGTTTCTTTCAAATCCGGGTCGACAGCATTGGGATGCAGTCAAGTGGATTTTCAGATACTTGAGGGGCACTACAGACTATGGCATCAGGTTTAGCAGACAACAGAGTGACCCTTCAGTTATGGGATATGTGGATGCAGACTATGCAGGGGACTTGGATGACAGGAGGTCTACCACAGGTTATGTGTTTACTCTTGTGGGAGGACCTATTTGTTGGAAGTCCATGGTACAGCCTATAATTGCACTATCTACTACTGAGTCAGAGTATATGGCAGTAGCTGAGGCTGCCAAAGAGGCTTTGTGGCTTACAGGTTTAGTCAAGGAGCTGGGTGCCCAGCAAGGTGGAGTTCAATTGCATTGTGACAGTCAGAGTGCCATTTATTTGGCAAAGAACCAGGTGTATCATGCAAGGACCAAACATAAAGATGTGAGGTTTCATAAGATCAGGGAACTGGTTTCTTCTGGTGAACTATTACTTGAGAAAGTTCACACTTCTGAGAATGCAGCAGACATGTTGACAAAGCCTGTTACTACAGACAAGTTCAAGCACTGCTTGGACTTGATTAATGTCTCTAGTTGTTAGATGGGAGATGCCTCAACTCAGCGTCCCCGGTGGAGTTCCCGAATACATGTCCTCTTTTTTCTTCTAAGGGATGAATATTTGCCAAGGTGGAGATTGTTAGAGTATGTGTGACTCATATTTGCTGTGTGCATAATGGCAAGGAGGCAGATGCCGGAGCGGGTGGAGCCCACGACGGCATCTGTCTTGCAGAATTTATATAAAGGGGACGCTGATTAGTTGGGGGTGCGAGGGCAATGCCCCCGCGGTACGGTACAGGGGTATTTTTGTAAATACATCCATATTAGGGTTATATAAATACTTAAGATGTAACCCTACTTCAATAATGGAAAAGAACGGCCGCTCGCTCTCATGGATGTAGGCACATTGCCGAACCACGTAAATCTCTGTATGTTATTTTCTCCTGCTTTCTTAATTGTTTGATTCCTTACTATTCACCATAATTGCTGCACGATCACAACACAGCCCAAGGACAGTCTTTAACAATATGTAACACACACTCTTCCTACAAAAGGAAGAAATCGAACCCAACAACAATAAGTGCAGATGTGGATTACGATGACCCTCAGGTCAACGTTAGATTTTTGAACAATGTTACGTGGACTTAAAATTTAGATTTAAAAATTAGATTTGATAATCTCAACCATTGATTTCACTGTGAGTTATAGCATTTATTAGAACTCACTAGCTATTCAATAGTTGAGATTATCAAGTCTAATTTTTAGGTTTAAATTTTAAGTTCATGTAGCATTAGTCTAGATTTTTTCCCATAGTACTATACCACTTGTCATAATTAAGAAAGGTTCTAATTGATCTTTTTAAGCTAAATACTACTCCTAATCAAGGCCACTATAAAGGTGGGATCAATGCAAGAAAAATTGGGTTAGTTTATGCTTACTTTACATAACAATAATCTAATGACCATTTAAGAAAAAACATTATTGCATGGGAAATTTTGTTTTCTTTTGCTCACCCGAATGAATTGTGATGATGCACAAAATTGTCTTCGTGAAAGACCAACAGTCAAATATGTGTAAGAGTGTAATTATTGAGTGACAAACAAGCAAATAATGGCAATTAAGAGTAAAACAGTAAATAATAGATCAATACAGGGATTTATAGTGGTTCGATCTGGGTGACCTACTCTACTCTCGGAAATGGCAGCAGTGGCCTGATGTTCTTTATTGATGAATCATGGTCTCCAGAGAGTTATAGTGCTTTTAAGAGAGAGAGAGAGAGATAAGTGCGGAGAGGTTTTGGATGCTTCAAGGTGTAGAGGTCTCAAGAAGGTCCTTGGAGGCGTTTCAGGCCCTTCATGTTGAGAGGGCTTACATTATATAGCTAGGGTAAGGTAGTAGAGGCGGTGACGTGAGGGAGAAGAATTCTATTGCTCTGGCAAGTATTGCTATGGTAGGAGATCTTCTATATCTATCTCCATATTATCTTCCCTCGTGCTCCTATTCATCTAGAAGAGAACATTAGTTGGACCTGGACTTGTCTTGAGTAGATTTGGCTTGGACCTGGACCTGAACTTGTCTTAAGTAGGCTTGACTTGGACCTGGACCTGGACTTTTCTTGGACCTAGACTTGGAGTACCAAGGTGAGGAGGATCAAGAGGAAGGGCGCCCAAGGGTCTGCCTAGGCGGCACCCAAGGGCCTGCCATGGACGGCGCCCAAGGGCTCCCTTGTCCTCCTCCTCCTTCGGCTGTTGGCTTTTGGTGATGTCCTCTTGGTGTCCTCCTCGATGGGTCGACAATGGACACTTCTTTGGGCTTTCTCGATTTATTTAAATTGGGCTTGACCCAGTAAAATCCGAGCTCATCATTTGTCCCCCATACCCCAAGCCTTTGACTTTCGGTGAGAGGAAGGGGTTGTGAGCATGTGAAACAACTTCACCTGAGTAAGTCAAATTTTTCTTGTAGTTTCTTCGGTACCACAACAAGTTCATGGGAACTAGGAGTTCAAGTAGTTGTGGAGGAAAGAAAGCGAGGAGGAGTCCACGCCCTTGATATCATAGGAGTCTCCCATAGAGGTGTTTTGGGCGGTGCCCACGTTGGAGATAGGAGAGGTGAAGAGGGCTTCAATGGTGCTCTCATGGAGAAGCAGCTGAAGAGTCCAAGGAGGAAGCACTTGGTGGGTGACACCCATGGTGTACATGTGAGCTGCTGGGCGGTGCCCATATGGCTGAGGTGGGCGCCTAAGACCATGAGGCAGGCGACCAAGGCAAAAAGTAGGCGTCCAAGGCAAGAGTTAGGCGCCCAGGGCCATGAAGTAGGCGCCCAGGGCCATGAGGTAGGCGCCCAAGGCAAGAGGTAGGTGCCTAGGGCCAGGAGGTAGGCGCCCAGGGCCATGAGGTAGGTGTTAGCGCCTTGCTGGGCGGCACCTTCTTTGCTGTGGACCCTGGTATGACATCAAATGTAGGGGGAGACTTGGTGGGCGACGCCAACTTGACAGGCGAGGCAGGAGCATTGCAGATAGCTTTGGGCGCCTCTTTTGGGCGAGAGGGAGAGCTAGACGGCGATGATAGAGATGAAGGTTCTTTGTGTTGTCTTCTCCTCCTCCCAAGAGGGTGATGCCCCCAGTACTTTTCGACCAATGCTTGATGGTTAGGTTGTTTTTTGGGAGGCGAGATCTAGTGGTGCCCCCACTCTTTCCCCGACTATGACTTATGGAGCTAGCCTTTGGAGTTGAGACTCTTGTGCGGTCTTCTATGGGGATTGTAGCTCCACATAACTGTCCTGCTTTGACCTGACTTTGATGAACGAGAACCTTTGGACCTGTTGGATATCAGAGAGACAGGCACAGGGGCTGCTGAAGAGCAAATATGACTTGAGTGGCAGGCACGAAAAGATGCCACGGAGCAGGACAGGCATAGGGGCTGCTGAAGAGCAAATATGGCTTGAGTGACAGGCACGAGAGGATGCCGCAGAGCAAGTAGGGCTTGGGTGGCAGGCACGAAAGGATGCCACGGAGCAGTAGGGCTCGGGCGGTAAGCACGAGAGGATGCCTTAGAGCAAGTTGAGCTCGGGCGACAGACACGAGAGAATGCTGCGGAGCAATTGGGGTTGGCTCATGAATGAGGCGCTAAGCTAGTGATTGAGGCTGTTTGGGAGTAGAGGTAGAACTACGTATAGCTCAGAAGAGGGCTGTCGTGGTNCAGACACGAGAGAATGCCGCGGAGCAATTGGGGTTGGCTCATGAATGAGGCGCTAAGCTAGTGATTGAGGTTGTTCGGGAGTAGAGGTAGAACTACGTATAGCTTAGAAGAGGGCTGTCGTGGTAGAGACTCATTCCATTTAGATGGAGATGAGGAGGGCTCTCTCATTCCATTGAGATGGAGATGAAGAGGGCTTTGAGGAGCAGGGCGTCTGAGACTCATTCCACTGAGATGGAAATGAGGAGGGTGTTGAGGAGCTAGGCGCCTGAGGCTCATTCCATTGAGATAGAGATGATGAGGGTGCTGATGAGCTTGGTGCCTGGTGTCTGGTGTTGGGCACCTGAAGCTGGGCCCCTGGTGAGAGGGGGTGAGACCCATCATCTGGGCCTGCCTGGTGAGAAGGTGTAAAACCCATCGTCTAGGTCGCCTGGTGAGAAAGGGTGAGACCCATCGTCTAGGCGACATCGAAGGAGGCGCCAAGGTGGAGAAGGCGAGACGTCATGGGGGCGCCGAAGGTGGAGAGGGCGAGACCCTCATCTTGACGCCTTTTGACTTTTTGTCTACCTTGTTGTTGATAGGTCGTAGTCTGTTTGAGATGAAAACAAGACAATTATGAAAACCTTAATCTTGCAAAATTTTATAAAATAATAAATAACAAAATAAATCAACTTAAATTATAAAAGATAAATAAAATCTTCAAGCATGTCCCATAGGTGGGCCGATGTTTCCTTGGCGGAGTTGTAGCCCTCAAGAGATTGTCTGAATTTCTCCGAGGGGTTGTTGGTGTTCTCTGTCGTCCTGGTAACGACCAAGTGGCAGGGCTTGTCCTCTGCCAACAACGTATTGCCTCAACTGACCACGCTGTATGAGCTCCTCTATCTGCCTCTTGAGCTCATTGCAGTCATCTGTGTCGTGGCCATGGTCGCGGTGGAAGCGACAGTACCTGATGTGATTTCTACGGTTTGGGACAGACTTCATTTTTCCTGGCCAACAAAGCGTGGGGTCATCCAGTATCTGAAATAGGATGTGCTCCATCGAGGCATTGAGTGGCGTGAAAGGTTGTTGGTCTCTCGAGGGGTACGGACCAAGACGGTCCTTCACAAAAACTTTTTCGGTTCTCTTTCTCTTGTTCTCCGCCTCCCACTTGTCTTCACGTGTGTCTTTCTTTTTTTCCCCTCCTTGGGAGAACTCATCTCGACGGGCCTTGGTGACGTCCTCAGCATTCATGTATTTCTGTGCCCTTGACAGTAGCTCGAGCATGCTGGAGGGCCGCTTCTTGAGGACAGAGAACATGAAACTAGAGGTGCGGAGGCCGGCGATAAAGGCGGCAAAAGATACCTTATCATTTGGCTCCTCAATCTGGAGAGCCTCGTCGTTGAAGTGGGCAAGGTAGTCTCGCAGGCTTTCATCCCTGTCCTGCTTGATGGTGAGCAAGTGGGTCACTGGTCTCTGATGTCGGCGTCCCCCAATGAAGTGGGAGACGAAGGACCTGCTGAGTTCTACGAAGGAGTGAATGGAGGAGGGCTTGATCTTTGTAAACCATTGACGTGCGGGCCCCTTGAGGGTGGTAGGGAAGGCTTTACACATAATCTCCTCAGGCATGTTGTGTAGTTGCATGAGGGATTTGTAGGTGTCTAAGTGGTTGAGGGGGTCTTTGGTGCCAACAAAGATCTCAATGGTGGGCATCTTGAACTTCGAAGGCAACGAGTAATTAACAATGTCAGTAACAAAAGGAGTATCAACGCGCCTTACCAGATAGTNATGGAGCTAGCCTTTGGAGTTGAGACTCTTGTGCGGTCTTCTATGGGGATTGTAGCTCCACATAACTGTCCTGCTTTGACCTGACTTTGATGAACGAGAACCTTTGGACCTGTTGGATATCAGAGAGACAGGCACAGGGGCTGCTGAAGAGCAAATATGACTTGAGTGGCAGGCACGAAAAGATGCCACGGAGCAGGACAGGCATAGGGGCTGCTGAAGAGCAAATATGGCTTGAGTGACAGGCACGAGAGGATGCCGCAGAGCAAGTAGGGCTTGGGTGGCAGGCACGAAAGGATGCCACGGAGCAGTAGGGCTCGGGCGGTAAGCACGAGAGGATGCCTTAGAGCAAGTTGAGCTCGGGCGACAGACACGAGAGAATGCTGCGGAGCAATTGGGGTTGGCTCATGAATGAGGCGCTAAGCTAGTGATTGAGGCTGTTTGGGAGTAGAGGTAGAACTACGTATAGCTCAGAAGAGGGCTGTCGTGGTAGAGACTCATTCCATTTAGATGGAGATGAGGAGGGCTCTCTCATTCCATTGAGATGGAGATGAAGAGGGCTTTGAGGAGCAGGGCGTCTGAGACTCATTCCACTGAGATGGAAATGAGGAGGGTGTTGAGGAGCTAGGCGCCTGAGGCTCATTCCATTGAGATGGAGATGATGAGGGTGCTGATGAGCTTGGTGCCTGGTGTCTGGTGTTGGGCACCTGAAGCTGGGCCCCTGGTGAGAGGGGGTGAGACCCATCGTCTGGGCCTGCCGGGTGAGAAGGTGTAAAATCCATCGTCTAGGCCGCCTGGTGAGAAAGGGTGAGACCCATCGTCTAGGCGACATTGAAGGAGGCGCCAAGGTGGAGAAGGCGAGACCGTCATGGGGGCGCCTAAGGTGGAGAGGGCGAGACCCTCATCTGGACGCCTTTTGGCTTTTTGTCTACCTTGTTGTTGATAGGTCGTAGTCTGTTTGAGATGAAAACAAGACAATTATGAAAACCTTAATCTTGCAAAATTTTATAAAATAATAAATAACAAAATAAATCAACTTAAATTATAAAAGATAAATAAAATCTTCAAGCATGTCCCATAGGTGGGCCGATGTTTCCTTGGCGGAGTTGTAGCCCTCAAGAGATTGTCTGAATTTCTCCGAGGGGTTGTTGGTGTTCTCTGTCGTCCTGGTAACGACCAAGTGGCAGGGCTTGTCCTCTGCCAACAACGTATTGCCTCAACTGACCACGCTGTATGAGCTCCTCTATCTGCCTCTTGAGCTCATTGCAGTCATCTGTGTCGTGGCCATGGTCGCGGTGGAAGCGACAGTACCTGATGTGATTTCTACGGTTTGGGACAGACTTCATTTTTCCTGGCCAACAAAGCGTGGGGTCATCCAGTATCTGAAATAGGATGTGCTCCATCGAGGCATTGAGTGGCGTGAAAGGTTGTTGGTCTCTCGAGGGGTACGGACCAAGACGGTCCTTCACAAAAACTTTTTCGGTTCTCTTTCTCTTGTTCTCCGCCTCCCACTTGTCTTCACGTGTGTCTTTCTTTTTTTCCCCTCCTTGGGAGAACTCATCTCGACGGGCCTTGGTGACGTCCTCAGCATTCATGTATTTCTGTGCCCTTGACAGTAGCTCGAGCATGCTGGAGGGCCGCTTCTTGAGGACAGAGAACATGAAACTAGAGGTGCGGAGGCCGGCGATAAAGGCGGCAAAAGATACCTTATCATTTGGCTCCTCAATCTGGAGAGCCTCGTCGTTGAAGTGGGCAAGGTAGTCTCGCAGGCTTTCATCCTTGTCCTGCTTGATGGTGAGCAAGTGGGTCACTGGTCTCTGATGTCGGCGTCCCCCAATGAAGTGGGAGACGAAGGACCTGCTGAGTTCTACGAAGGAGTGAATGGAGGAGGGCTTGATCTTTGTAAACCATTGACGTGCGGGCCCCTTGAGGGTGGTAGGGAAGGCTTTACACATAATCTCCTCAGGCATGTTGTGTAGTTGCATGAGGGATTTGTAGGTGTCTAAGTGGTTGAGGGGGTCTTTGGTGTCATCAAAGATCTCAATGGTGGGCATCTTGAACTTCGAAGGCAACGAGTAATTAACAATGTCAGTAACAAAAGGAGTATCAACGCGCCTTACCAGATAGTCCACAGTTTTAGGAGCCTGCGCCTTGATAGCGTTGAGGGCATTACCAAGCTAGTCCTGCACTTTCCTGATCTTCTCGTCCCACTAGTTGAGAACATCTTCGATCGGGTGATGGTATTGGCTCTCATGGTCTCCATATTGACTTTCTCCTTCGTCCTCCTGCACAGGCACGTGTGAAAAGGGAACATGTGTGCTCCCTGCGTGTTGAGGAGGGATCGCTTGACGAGGGGCTCTTTGACGTGGCCCTAGAACATTCTGGCGAGAGACTTGGCGCCTAGAAAGGATAGGTAGCGGCTCCTCTCCTGTTGGAGGGAGTAGGACTCCTCTTGCGGGGTGATGGGTGATGCTTTCTTGGGAGAGCATGAGTTGGATGATTTGCTGGTTTTGGTTCACTAGCAGCTTCATGGTCTGGAGGAGTTGTTGCTGTTGTCCAGCGGCGGTAGTAGTAGTAGCGGAAGGTTCCATAGGTGCAGTGGGAGGCAAAGCCTCCTCCCGATGAGCTGGGTTGTTGTCTCCCGGTTGCTGACTCATCGATCGGGTAGTGATTGCCATGGACTGAGTGAGTAAGAAAATTAGTCGTTTCTCACAGATGGCGCCAAACTGATTATGCACAAAACTGTCTTCGTGCAAGATCGACAATCAAGTATGTGTAAGGGTGCAATTAATGAGTGATAAACAAGCAATTAAGAGTAAAACAANGGGGTCATTCAGATCTCCTTGAAGTAAAAAGGTTAGGAATAACTGCTGATGTGCCTAATTGAGCTTCTAGCTTCTCAACCTGCTTCTGTCCGAACTCTAGCAACTGACCACCAGAGCTCTGGCCTTACTTCATCCTCAAAGATTTAGGATATGAANATGAGTGATAAACAAGCAATTAAGAGTAAAACAATAAATAATAGATCAACACAGGGATTTATAGTGGTTCGGTCCGGGTGACCTACTCCACTCTCAGAAATGGCAGCGGTGGCCTGGTGTTCTTTATTGATGAATCATGGTCTCCGGAGAGTTACAGTGCTTTTTAGAGAGAGAGAANTTCAACTCATGGTTGTGACAATTTTAAACCAGAATGCAACTATGTAACTTTTACTGCATAATGCAATCTTCTCAACCCTTTCCCTCTTTCAGCAAATGGATAGAAAATTTGCATGACCAGTTTAGCATACACAGTAGGGGTGCAATTTTTAGCTATTTGAAATATAAGACAATGAGTACCTGAAGTCTTACCCTTAAGGGGCTTCCATTTGCTGACCTGCGTAGCTGACCATAAAGGAGCTTCCATTTGCTGACTTGCATAGCTGACTTGCTCTAGGGCTAAATAACCTCCGAGCTGGCTTGAGGGGACCCTTTGATAAACCTTAGGAGTCATGTGCACGTGTAGCCATTAGTCAGGTNTCTTCCCTCGTGCTCCTATTCATCCGGAGGAGAACATTAGTTGGACCTGGACCTGGATTTGTCTTGGACCTGGACCTGAACCTGGACTTGTCTTGAGTAGATTTGACTTGGACCTGGACCTGAACCTGGACTTGTTTTAAGTAGGCTTGGNTGAAGTCTTACCCTTAAGGGGCTTCCATTTGCTGACCTGCGTAGCTGACCATAAAGGTGCTTCCATTTGCTGACTTGCATAGCTGACTTGCTCTAGGGCTAAATAACCTCCGAGCTGGCTTGAGGGGACCCTTTGGTAAACCTTAGGAGTCATGTGCACGTGTAGCCATTAGTCAGGNGCTTTTGGTGATGTCCTCTTGGTGTCCTCCTCGATGGGTCGACAATGGACGCTTCTTCGAGCTTTCTCAATTTCCAATAAAATCCNATCTGATTAGGTGAAGTGAAGTGCTTACAATCATGCTCTGTCCAGTGGTTCCAATGTACCGAGGTCCTAGACTGCCATGGACCACACGTAAGGTGACAACCTGGAAGAGCATGCCTAGATGCAGCTGCTTGAGTGTATTAACTTCCTCATTTTTGACTTNTGAAGTGAAGTGCTTACAATCATGCTCTGTCCAGTGGTTCCAATGTGCCGAGGTCCTAGACTGCCATGGACCACACGTAAGGTGACAACCTAGAAGAGCATGCCTAGATGCAGCTGCTTGAGTATATTAACTTCCTCATTTTTGACTTGCTAACCTCCTGATGTGTAAGANGTACTATTTCAATTTAATTTAACACAAAAACGCCTTATTCTAAATATTTGAGATCGGGTATATGAATCATAATTTTCTACGTATCCTAATTTACTGACCTAATTCACTATGACTTTTGGATTGACCGTAGATTCTATCAAATATTAGAATTTGGTATTGATCCAATAGTTTCACTAAAACCACATCATTATGTCAATAAATTAGATCAAATNTCCTGGGGTGTCGTTGATGTCTGCTTTCAATGCATATCCTTCCTACCAAAAAAGTTCCTGCTTCCTTAACTTGAAAACCTAGAGACCCACCGACTTAAGGTTTCATATAATTAACAAATTCCTAAAAATCNGCTCTGGACCCCTCCATGGAGGTCTGCTTGTTTTATCCTGGGGTGTCGTTGATGTCTGCTTTCAATGCATATCCTTCCTACCAAAAAGGTTCCTGCTTCCTTAACTTGAAAACCTAGAGACCCACCGACTTAAGGTTTCATATAATTAACAATTTCCTAAAAATATGGGGTCTTCAAAGGATTTCTATAAGTATTGGCTATCACTTCTCTCCGAGTATCCCTTTGTTATTCTTGAGGGCTTAACGTCTTATATCTCATTCTCTTCTTTTTTTTGCTTGAGTCCACTATGTCTGTCCCCTTTTTTGCTCTGTTTCAAGAGCGAATCTCCTTTGGGATTGAGTGGATGTGGCATACTTGCTACTTTGTTCCCTCAGTGGTGACGTCCTTCGANGCGCTTGAATCCATTATGTCTACCCCTTTTCCTGCTCTGTTTCGAGAGCGAACCTCCTTTGGGGTTGAGTGGATGTGGCATACTCGCTACCTCGTTCCCTCAATGGTGATGTCCTCTGATTTAGAGAGGATAAGGAAGAAATTCTTTCTTGATTTGGAGTTACCTCTACGTGCTCCAAGCTCCAATGAACCCTGTAATTACCTTCCCCCTAGGGAAACGTGCTTCTTTGAAGCAGCTTTGGATTTAGGCCAACGCCTTCCCATTCATCCTTCTATTGGATTTATTCTAGCCTATATCGGCTTGTGTCCCTCTCGTCTTTCACCCATAGGATGGGCTGCCATNCTTCTTTGAAGCAGCTTTGGAGTTAGGTCTGTGCCTTCCCATTCATCCTTCTATTAGATTTATTTTGGCCTATATTGGCTTGTGTCCCTCTCGTCTTTCACCTATGGGATGGGCCGTCATGACCAATTTTTTTCTCTTCTAGCGTCTACGAGGTAATGGCGAGTTTTCTACGGTTGCCGAGTTTCTCCACTTTTTTACCCTTGAGGAGAATGAAGTTCCATGCTTCGTCTGCTTTCGGTGGAGAGATTTTCGGCTTCGTCGTTTAGTGTTTGGTCTCCCCTCCCTTCCTTTAGGATAGACTCAACGCTTCTTTTTTGTTTCAAGTGACTCGTGGAGGTCTTCTGTCATCAGTTGAGAAGGAAAGGGATGAGCTACAAGAGGAGAACCTTCGTCTGAAGGAGAGGGTCAGTGAGTTGGAGAGACGACTAGGAATTTTACTTTGATTGTACCCTTGTAACCGCAGATGTTCTGGAAAACTCAATTTTCCCATATTTGCATGGACCAATGAGTTCATCGTTCTTGTTATGAATTAGTAAGTTCATCCCGAGCTCTTGAGCTCTTCTCATGAACAAGTGAGTTCTCCGTAAATATATATATTTTTATGAACTAATGAGTTCATCGTGAGCTCTAAGGCTCTTTTTATGAATTGATGAATTGGTCGTGAGCTCTAAGGCTCTTTCTATGAACTAATAAGTTCATCGTGAGCTCTAAGACTCTTTTCTATGAACTAATGAATTCATCGTGAGCTCTAAGGCTCNATGAATTGGTCGTGAGCTCTAAGGCTCTTTCTATGAACTAATAAGTTCATCGTGATCGCTAAGGCTCTTTTCTATGAACTAATGAGTTCATCGTGAGCTCTAAGGCTCTTTTTTTTTTTGTGCTCATAAGGATATCTAGACCCCACTGTTAGAATGGCCAAGGGCATATTACTGAGGTCAGGAACTCTAGTGGGCAATAAGGGATGTTGGCATGCATCTGGCAAGCCTTGCATTTCCTGATTAGGTCTGTTGCATCCTTGAGCAAAGTGGTCCAATAATACCCCTACCTTAGAGTCTTTCCTACCAAAGCCCGTGCCCCAATATGATTGCCACAAACTCCCCCGTGGATTTCTCTGAGTATGTAGTTGGCGTCTTCATCTCCCACGCATTTAAGGAGTGGAGTTGAAAAATCTCACTTATACAAGCTTCCCTGCAGAATGGAGAATCTAGCTGACCTGGTTCTCAGCTTTGCAGCCTCCTTGGGGTCTTCTGGCAGGGCTCCCTTTTGGAGATACTCCAAGATAGGGTCCATCCAGCTTGGTGGATTCTGTATGGGGAGCACTTCCTCATCTTCAACACTAACGGATGGTTCTACCAGATGCTCCACAGGGATCAATCTGTCCAGATTTTCTTGTGAAGCTATTGTCAACCTTGTCGAAATGTCTGCTCTCGAATTTTCAGTTCTAGAGACATGTCTAATCTTTACTTGCACAAATTTCTTGATTAATTCTTGTACCTTTCTAATATAAAGGGTCATCTTCTCACCCTTAGCCTTGTAAGCACCCTCTATCTGTTTCACCACGAGTTGTGAATCACTGTAGATCTCTAGTTAATCGGCTTCCATTGAATGAGCTAAGCTAAACCCTATTATGATTGTCTCATACTCGACTTCGTTGTTTGAAGCTTTGAATCCAAATCTTAGTGCGTATTCAACATCTATCTCATTGGGGGATGTCAAAATCAAACCAACTCGCTGCCCTGAGCATTGACAGCTCCATCTACTAAAATTTTCCACGTGGGGAGGTCAGGTATTAACTGCGTTGTCTCTACAGGTATTCCAGTTATGAATTCTGCAATGAAATCTGTCAATATCTGCTCCTTAATGGTTGTCCTTAGCTTGTACCTGATGTCAAACTTACTAAGTTCAATGGCCCATTTAACCAGTCTCCCCGAATATTCTGGCTTGTACAGCACCTGCTTCATAGGTTGATCTGTTGGAACTTCGATAGTGTAAGCCTGGAAGTAGGGTCTAAGTCTCCTAGCGGTTGTCACTAAGGCTAAAATGAGTTTTTCCATTTTAGGATATCTTTCTTCTGCCTCCCTCAGAGCTCTATTGTAGTAATAAATTGGTTGTTGAGCTATGTCCTTCTCCCTTACTAGCGCTACGCTGATTGATAACTCTGAGACAGTTAGGTAAAGGGTAAGTAATTCTCCTTCTATCGGGCTTACCAAGACAGGTGGGGAGCTCAAGTATTCTTTCAATACTTTGAAAGCTTCTTCACACCGAGCATCCTATTGAAAGTCTTTCTTTAAGACTTGAAAGAAGGGCTGACACTTGTCGCTTGATCTGAAAACGAAACGACTCAGGGCAGCTATTCTCCCGGTTAAACGTTGTATTTCCCTCGTGTTGGAGGGAGGCTGCATATCCAACACTGATTTTACCTTTTTTGGATTAGCCTCTATCCCTCTGCTATTAACTATGAAGCCCAAAAATTTTTCTGCTGACACCCCAAAGGCGCATTTAGCTGGGTTGAGCTTCATCTTGTATTCTCTCAGAACCTGAAACGACTTTGCTAAGTGTCCAATGTGGAGCTCTGCCTTTAGTGATTTAACCAGCATGTCGTCAATGTAGACCTCCATGGAGGTCCCAATCTGTTTTTGAAACATCTTATCACTAGACGCTGATAAGTGGCTCCTGTATTTTTTAACCCAAAAGGCATCACTTGATAGCAGTATGTCCCTTGCTCAGTTATAAATGAGG
Source organism: Ilex paraguariensis (assembly GCA_963454935.2). NCBI lineage: Eukaryota > Viridiplantae > Streptophyta > Magnoliopsida > Aquifoliales > Aquifoliaceae > Ilex > Ilex paraguariensis. The sequence goes on along the minus strand of CAUOFW020000714.1, from coordinate 91,216 downwards.
TCCTCTCTTGGTCACTCGAATCCATCCTGATCTGATTGTACCTAGAGAAAGCATCCATGAAGCTGAGGAGCTCATGTCCCGCAGTAGCATCTATAATCAAATCTATCCGAGGTAAAGAAAAACTATCTTTCTGGCAAGCACGGTTGAGGTCTGTAAAGTCAATGCAAAGATGTCATTTGCCATTTGTCTTCTTGACTAGGACTACATTGGCTAGCTAGACTGAGTAATCCACTTCTCTAATGGCTTTCGTGTGAATGAGCTTGCTGACTTCTTCATTGATGGCTTTCTGACGCTCCGGGGCGAAGCTTCTCCTCTTCTGCTTAAAGGACTTACAAGCTAGATTCACGCTGAGCTTGGGAATGATGACAGAAGGATCAATCCTTTTCATGTCCTCTTGCTTCCCTGCAAAAAATTCCTTGTTCCTTTTCAAGAATTGGATGAGGAGATCCTTGATCTCCTTGCTCAGCTTGGATCCAACGTAAACAAGATGCTCTGGCTCCTCATCCATTTGAACAAGTTCCCGTTCTTCTGATCGTGTTGGCTTGGTCTCGATTTCATCCCTCATGTTAAGCTCATCCAATTGGATGCTCTCAACCTCCTTATTTCTCATGGATGCCATGTAGCATTCTCGTGCTACGCACTGGTCTCCTCGGACCACTCCAACTCTGTTTTCTATTGAAAATTTCACTACAAGGTGATAGACAGAGGGAATATCCCTTATAGAATTGAGCGAGGGTCTTCCAATGAGCATATTGTATGCTGAAGGTGCATCAACCTCTAAGAATTTCACAGTTTTTGTACTCTGACAAGGTGGGTCACCTAAGGTCAAGATGAGTTGGATTGACCCTAGGGGTAACACCCTTTCTCCTGAGAATCCCAATAGGTGGGCATGTACTAGTTCAAGCTTTTCCCTTCCTATATCCATTTTATCCAAAGTAGAAGCAAAAATAATGTTTGTTGAGCTGCCATTGTCAATCAAAACACGATGGACAATCTTGTTGGCCACCACAGCTCTTACCACCAAAGGGTCATCATGGGGATGTTGGTAGCCCTCCAAATCTGAGTCTGAGAAAGTGATAGTCGTGTCTAAGCGTGAAGACTTAGACACAGTATATATTTCTTGAGCTTCTGTGGCTCTAATTTTTTGCAAGTGGGCCTTTCTATCAAAGCTTCCTCCGTCAAATCCTCCAGATATTACTCTAATCTCTCACATAGGTTGCTGGTGTGGCTCTGGTGCTTGACGCTGAGGGGGTGGAGGTGGGAGAGCTCGATTTTTATTATCATTGGCCATATAGCGCCACAGCTGCCCTCGCTGGATTAGAAATTCTATTTCCTTCTTCAATTGGATACAGTCATCGGTGTGATGACCATGGTCTCTATGAAAGTCACAATACTTCGTAGGATTCCTTTTTACCGGGTCTGNGAAAATTTCAGAATTGTAGCATTTTGTATCTTTAATTTACTGCTTATAGCTCTCCTTTTTTCCCTTTGCTTTTAATTTGTTGTTCTACTCTACCATCAATTGAATTTGATATTCTTNGTTCCCCCTTTCTTAGGCATTCGACCTGAACTCAGCGCCGAGGACAAGTGGGTGAAATTAAAGTTGGCTAAGTGTAATCCAAANTTTCATCTGGGGTGGCCACCTTAAAAACTTCTCATGTTGCACCTCATACAGTATCTGAGACACCGTAGCAATCAGAGGAGTGAGCTGTCAGGATGCATACTTCGGTTGTAGCTGNTGGCTAAGTGTAATCCAAAGAGGTACTCTGAGCTCCTTAATCCCTGGGAATTAGAAAGGCAGGGATTCAGCCCTCCTCCAATCCCACTTTCCTTTATCCGACCTGAGGACATAGAAGGTAATGTTCTTTCCCTTATTTGGTTTCATTGTTTTCCTCATTTTCTTTTTCCTTTTAAGTAACCAACTCAAGCCAATTCTCCCAGGATCTTCTATNCTGTCTCTTCTTGGAGACCTACCTCGTTCTCTTTCCTTTCTGGGACTTCGTTCTCTCTTCTTTTCTTCTTTCCCTTTCTCCTTTCTCGATGAAGAGCTCCCGACCTTGGAGAGGAGCGTTTCCTCACCATTTATGTACTTTTTTACTTTGGCAAGCACCTCCGCCATACTAGCCTGGGGGTTCTTTGAGATGGAAAACAATAGATCTTTTGACTGAACTTCTAGACCTGCTATGAACGCTGTAATAACAAATTTTTCGTCTGGGACATCCACCTTCAAGGATTCTGAGTTGAATCGTTGGACATAAGATCATAGGTTTTCATCAGNTTGGGCGAGACTAGTCCTCCCCTTCTGCATCTGAAGTTGAGAGGGCCCTAGAGACTGCTCGTACTTTCTCTAGTCGTGCTGCTTCTGCATCAACCAAGGAGACCTCCCAACCTCTCATGACAAGCAAAGGGGTCTTCTCGAAGTCTGAGAATTCTCTTATTGCCGATGTGAAGCGTGCTGCAGAGGTCATTGCCTCCNTGTTGAACCATGCTAAGGCTGAGCCCTTCAGGGTGATAGCAAAGGCCCTGCATCTCACTGGATCTTAATATCCATGCAACTCCATTTGATTTTTGTAAGTGTTGAGGTGGTCTACGGGATCCTTTGTCCCATCGAAAGTATCCACCTGCGACATTCTGAATTTATGTAGGAGAGGGAAGTGCAGCACCCCAGCAGTGAATGAGGATTCGATTTGTTGCANCGAATTCAAGCTCTGGAGGGGTTGACCAATGCTTCCAAAGCTTTTGAGCTGAAGTGTGTCAATTTGGCCTTTGAAAATAATGACCTTAAGGTCCAGGTAAAGGAGTTACAAGAGCAGTGGAGCAGCAGTCTTCCCTTGCCAAGTCCAGACAAGAAGAGCTTAGCAAGACTAAGGAAAACCTCCGGTCAAAAACTGATGACTGGATCGAGGAGAGCCGGAAGTCCCTTGATGCTCTAGCTTCCTTCAGGAACATGAAGAGGGAGTACGAGGTGCTAGCAGAGGCCAATGATGCTATCAGGGAGGAGTTAGGGGCTGCCAGGGAGGCGCTGGAGGTGCGAGACACTACCATCCAAAAAAA
>CAUOFW020000714.1:70500-81052 GCA_963454935.2 Ilex paraguariensis | reverse complement strand
GTCCCTGTTTCACATTTAACAAATGGTAGTTCGGTTTCCTATAGGTCCGAGCTCCAATGAAGTGGGACACAAACGAGATTGACAGTTCTTTAAAAGAGGAGATCGAGGCTGGGGGGAGTCTGTTGAACCATGCTAAGGCTGAGCCCTTCAGGGTGATAGCAAAGGCCCTGCATCTCACTGGATCTTAATATCCATGCAACTCCATTTGATTTTTGTAAGTGTTGAGGTGGTCTACGGGATCCTTTGTCCCATCGAAAGTATCCACCTGCGACATTCTGAATTTATGTAGGAGAGGGAAGTGCAGCACCCCAGCAGTGAATGAGGATTCGATTTGTTGCACACCAAGGCATCCATAGTAACTGGGGCCTTGCTCTTCACTGCCTCCTTCATCTGGTTGAGCTCTTGTTGGTTGTCTTTGAAACGTTGCTCCTAGTGATGTTCTCTTCTCTCCTGTTGATAAGGGAAGAAGTCGCTCCTCTCCCTTTCCTTACATTGACTTTGCACTTCCTCGTTGTGACCATTCCTAGAGGGTAGGTGAGGTTCTTGCCCAAGGTCTAGCTATCTCTCTCACCTCATTAACTTCTCTGAGGGGGTCAAGATGCGGTTGCTCTCTTAGTGGTGGATTATTCTGGCCTCCTTGGGCCGATCGCGCCTCCTATGGGCGTTGTAGGAGCTTTAAGAGCTANCAGGAACATGAAGAGGGAGTACGAGGTGCTAGCAGAGGCCAATGATGCTATCAGGGATGAGTTAGGGGCTGCCAGGGAGGCGCTGGAGGTGCGAGACACTACCATCCAAAAAAAAGATAAGATGATTGCCCAGCTAGAGGATGACATTTTCACCAAGTGGGCAAAAGGGTGGATTGCTTTTTAGGGTATAGCTGAAAGGACTTACCTTGAACTGAACTTTGACTTTTCAATTCCCCCTGAGGAAGAGGCCGAAGGGTCTGATGAAGAAGAGGATGATGCTCCTGCTCCTCCTGTTTTTGAAGATGTGCCCATAGACTCTAGAGGGCTCATTCCTCNTGCCCAGCTAGAGGATGACATTTTCACCAAGTGGGCAAAAGGGTGGATTGCTTTTTAGGGTATAGCTGAAAGGACTTACCTTGAACTGAACTTTGACTTTTCAATTCCCCCTGAGGAAGAGGCTGAAGGGTCTGATGAAGAAGAGGATGATGCTCCTGCTCCTCCTATTTTTGAAGATATGCCCAAAGACTCTAGAGGGCTCATTCCTCTAGTTGAGACTTCAACTCAAGATGTTTCTGCCTCCTTAGGCATCTCTACTCCTCTGGCTGTTGAGCCTGCGTCTTCCCTCCCTGNCCCATAGACTCTAGAGGGCTCATTCCTCTAGTTGGGACTTCAACTCAAGATGTTTCTACCTCCTTAGGCATCTCTACTCCTCTGGCTGCTGAGCCTGCGTCTTCCCTCCCTGCTGAGCTGGCCACAAGAGCCTTGGTTGAATCTGAGGTCCCTGCCTCTTTGCCTGCTCTTGACCCTCCTGAAACTTCAACTGTTGTTGTGCCAGAGAGGTCGCCTGTTGAGTTGGAGAACCCTTCTTCCATTCCTCGTGCTGAGACATCAGCTACTGCACTGCAGTGCCCTTCATCTACTCTCCCTTCAAAAACTTAGGATTTGTAGCTTTGGGCTAATTATCTCAGAATTGTAACATTTTGAAACGAAAATTTCAGAATTGTAGCATTTTGTATCTTTAATTTACTGCTTATAGCTCTCCTTCTTTCCCTTTGCTTTTAATTTGTTGTTCTACTCTACCATCAATTGAATTTGATATTCTGNTGATGTAATAGGGGGAGAATTTAAAATGAATTGGTACCTGAGTGAGTAGTCTTCATCAGTATTCCTAAACTATGTCGACTAGGTATTTACTGCATCATCGGATTCTCTTGTTATCCAACGTTGTTCTTAGACAAAAAAAATGCTTTAGTATAACCTTTATTGATGGGTCTTAGACAAGCCTCTCATCATAGGATTCTCTTGTTATCAAGTTCAAATATTTGATGGGTCTTATAGTCAACTTAAATATCATAGTAAATTATGTCAATAAATTATATTATTAAATTAAATTCCATTAGAATTGCTTGTANTCAGGGGGTCATTCAGATCTCCTTGAAGTAAAAAGGTTAGGAATAACTGCTGATGTGACTAATTGAGCTTCCAGCTTCTCAACCTGCTTCTGTCCGAACTCTAGCAACTGACCACCAGAGCTCTGACCTTACTTTATCCTCAAAGATTTAGGATATGAAGCCAATTCTTTAAACTTTTCAACTCATGGTTGTGACAATTTTAAACCAGAATGCAACTATGTAACTTTTACTGCGTAATGTAATCTTCTCAACCCTTTCCCTCTTNTAATACTTGACCATATGATAAATGATGTAATAGGGGGAGAATTTAAAATGAATTGGTACCTGAGTGAGTAGTCTTCATCAGTATTCCTAAACTATGTCGACTGGGTATTTATTGCATCATCGGATTCTCTTGTTATCCAACGTTGTTCTTAGACAAAAAAAATGCTTTAGTATAACCTTTATTGAAAAGTTAAGGGTTTTTTTTGTTTGTATCTCATAAACTGTTTCTGGAAAAAAAATTATTTGATCAACTATTTTTTAAAAATTGAAAATAAAAAGTGGATAAATTTAAGAAATAAGTTAAAGTTATTTTGTATATTTTTTAAAACAATATTTTCAGAACTTAAAAAACACCAACATCACCATACTTCCACAACCACTATTGTTTTACGGTTTTTTATTTCGAAAAATTATTTTTAGAATTATATAATCAAACAACTTCTATAACACAAAAGAGTAATACTATTTATACCTAAAAATCTGACTTAATTTGATGACATAATAATGTGACTTCAGTAAAACTATTAGATCAACATCAAGTTCAAATATTTGATGGGTCTTATAGTCAACTTAAATATCATAATAAATTATGTCAACAAATTATATTATTAAATTAAATTCCATTAGGATTGCTCGTGNCTTTTTTTTTTTCAAACGTACACACTTCTTTCAGCAAGTCAAACACTTTCAATCATATAATTGTATCAAAGATTCACGTTTTTTTTTCAAAAAGTCTTACCCACATATTCCCTTGCATAGTCACGATACCACTAAATCTCAGGATCACCAACGGTAAGGATATTGTATGATACTTAGCTTGGTTGTTGTATATGAGTTAACAAACAAATTTCATCAAAAGGCTCAATCATGACTTCTAAGGATAATAAAAGGCTCAAATAATAATAAAGATGGCCTAAAATGATGTCTGAAGTGATTTTTTTAGTAACACACTCTTCTATGCAAATAATTCAAAATCAAGCAACCATTTCTTATATCTGTATTGATCAAAACAAAATTAATTAAACTATTTAAGAAATAAAGCTAAATGAAATTACTTTTATTGAGTGAATGTAAATTTCACTCAAAAAATGAAAGGCTCGAAACTCACAAGGGACATCATACTATTTTCCACTATATGTGTCAATTTCAAAGTATCATATCTTCTAATAAATTCTAACACAATTAAGGTTGTATNTCATCGTGAGCTCTAAGGCTCTTTTTATGAATTGATGAATTGGTCGTGAGCTCTAAGGCTCTTTCTATGAACTAATAAGTTCATCGTGATCGCTAAGGCTCTTTTCTATGAACTAATGAGTTCATCGTGAGCTCTAAGGCTCTTTTTTTTTTTGTGCTCATAAGGATATCTAGACCCCACTGTTAGAATGGCCAAGGGCATATTACTGAGGTCAGGAACTCTAGTGGGCAATAAGGGATGTTGGCATGCATCTGGCAAGCCTTGCATTTCCTGATTAGGTCTGTTGCATCCTTGAGCAAAGTGGTCCAATAATACCCCTACCTTAGAGTCTTTCCTACCAAAGCCCGTGCCCCAATATGATTGCCACAAACTCCCCCGTGGATTTCTCTGAGTATGTAGTTGGCGTCTTCATCTCCCACGCATTTAAGGAGTGGAGTTGAAAAATCTCGCTTATACAAGCTTCCCTGCAGAATGGAGAATCTAGCTGACCTGGTTCTCAACTTTGCAGCCTCCTTGGGGTCTTCTGGCAGGGCTCCCTTTTGGAGATACTCCAAGATAGGGTCCATCCAGCTTGGTGGATTCTGTATGGGGAGCACTTCCTCATCTTTAACACTAACGGATGGTTCTACCAGATGCTCCACAGGGATCAATCTGTCCAGATTTTCTTGTGAAGCTATTGTCAACCTTGTCAAAATGTCTGCTCTCGAATTTTCAGTTCTAGGGACATGTCTAATCTTTACTTGCACAAATTTCTTGATTAATTCTTGCACCTTTCTAATATAAAGGGTCATCTTCTCACCCTTAGCCTTGTAAGCACCCTCTATCTGTTTCACCACGAGTTGTGAGTCACTGTAGATCTCTAGTTAATCGGCTTCCATTGAATGGGCTAAGCTAAACCCTATTATGATTGTCTCATACTCGACTTCGTTGTTTGAAGCTTTGAATCCAAATCTCAGTGCGTATTCAACATCTATCTCATTGGGGGATGTCAAAATCAAACCAACTCGTTACCCTGAGCATTGACAGCTCCATCTACTAAAAGTTTCCACTTGGGGAGGTTAGGTATTAACTGCGTTGTCTCTACAGGTATTCCAGTTGTGAATTCTGCAATGAAATCTGTCAATATCTGCTCCTTAATGGTTGTCCTTAGCTTGTACCTGATGTCAAACTTACTAAGTTCAATGGCCCATTTAACCAGTCTCCCCGAATATTCTGGCTTGTACAGCACCTGCTTCATAGGTTGATCTGTTGGAACTTCGATAGTGTAAGCCTGGAAGTAGGGTCTAAGTCTCCTAGCGGTTGTCACTAAGGCTAAAATGAGTTTTTCCATTTTAGGATATCTTTCTTCTGCCTCCCTCAGAGCTCTATTGTAGTAATAAATTGGTTGTTGAGCTCTGTCCTTCTCCCTTACTAGCGCTACGCTGATTGATAACTCTGAGACAGTTAGGTAAAGGGTAAGTAATTCTCCTTCTATCGGGCTTACCAAGACAGGTGGGGAGCTCAAGTATTCTTTCAATGCTTTGAAAGCTTCTTCACACCGAGCATCCTATTGAAAGGCTTTCTTTAAGACTTGAAAGAAGGGCTGACACTTGCCGTTTGATCTGAAAACGAAACGACTCAGGGCAGCTATTCTCCCGGTTAAACGTTGTATTTCCCTCGTGTTGGAGGGAGGCTGCATATCCAACACTGATTTTACCTTTTTTGGATTAGCCTCTATCCCTCTGCTATTAACTATGAAGCCCAAAAATTTTTCTGCTGACACCCCAAAGGCGCATTTAGCTGGGTTGAGCTTCATCTTGTATTCTCTCAGAACCTGAAACGACTTTGCTAAGTGTCCAATGTGGAGCTCTGCCTTTAGTGATTTAACCAGCATGTCGTCAATGTAGACCTCCATGGAGGTCCCAATCTATTTTTGAAACATCTTATCACTAGACGCTGATAAGTGACTCCTGCATTTTTTAACCCAAAAGGCATCACTTGATAGCAGTATGTCCCTTGCTCAGTTATAAATGAGGTCTTCTCTTGGTCACTCGGATCCATCCTGATCTGATTGTACCCAGAGAAAGCATCCATGAAGCTGAGGAGCTCATGTCCCGCAGTAGCATCTATAATCAAATCTATCCGAGGTAAAGAAAAACTATCTTTCTGGCAAGCACGGTTGAGGTCTGTAAAGTCAATGCAAAGATGTCATTTGCCATTTGTCTTCTTGACTAGGACTACATTGGCTAGCTAAACTGAGTAATCCACTTCTCTAATGGCTTTCGTGTGAAGGAGCTTGCTGACTTCTTCATTGATGGCTTTCTGACGTTCCGGGGCGAAGCTTCTCCTCTTCTGCTTAAAGGACTTACAAGCTAGATTCACGCTGAGCTTGGGAATGATGACAGAAGGATCAATCCTTTTCATGTCCTCTTGCTTCCCTGCAAAAAATTCCTTGTTCCTTTTCAAGAATTGGATGAGGAGATCCTTGATCTCCTTGCTCAGCTTGGATCCAACGTAAACAAGATGCTCTGGCTCCTCATCCATTTGAACAAGTTCCCGCTCTTCTGATCGTGTTGGCTTGGTCTCGATTTCATCCCTCATGTCAAGCTCATCCAATTGGATGCTCTCAACCTCCTTATTTCTCATGGATGTCATGTAGCATTCTCGTGCTACGCACTGGTCTCCTCGGACCACTCCAACTCTGTTTTCTATTGAAAAATTCACTACAAGGTGATAGGCAGAGGGAATATCCCTTATAGAATTGAGCGAGGGTCTTCCAATGAGCATATTGTATGCTGAAGGTGCATCAACCTCTAAGAATTTCACAGTTTTTGTACTCTGACAAGGTGGGTCACCTAAGGTCAAGATGAGTTGGATTGACCCTAGGGGTAACACTCTTTCTCCTGAGAATCCCAATAGGTGGGCATGTACTAGTTCAAGCTTTTCCCTTCCTATATCCATTTTATCAAAAGTAGAAGCAAAAATAATGTCTGTCGAGCTGCCATTGTCAATCAAAACACGATGGACAATCTTGTTGGCCACCACAGCTCTTACCACCAAAGGGTCATCATGGGGATGTTGGTAGCCCTCCAAATCTGAGTCTGAGAAAGTGATAGTCGTGTCTAAGCGTGAAGACTTAGACACAGTATATATTTCTGGAGCTTCTGTGGCTCTAATTTTTCTCAAGTGGGCCTTTCTATCAAAGCTTCCTCCGGTAAATCCTCCAGATATCACTCTAATCTCTCCCATAGGTTGCTGGTGTGGCTCTGGTGCTTGACGCTGAGGGGGTGGAGGTGGGAGAGCTCGATTTTTATTATCATTGGCCATATAGCGCCACAGCTGCCCTCGCTGGATTAGAAATTCTATTTCCTTCTTCAATTGGATACAGTCATGGGTGTGATGACCATGGTCTCTATGGAAGTCACAATACTTCGTAGGAACCCTTTTTACCGGGTCTATTTTCATCTGGGGTGGCCACCTTAAAAACTTCTCATGTTGCACCTCATACAGTATCTGAGACACCGTAGCAATCAGAGGAGTGAACTGTCAGGGTGCATACTTTGGTTGTAGCTCTGGTTGTGGAGGGCCGAGGCGATCCCTGACATTTTTTCTTCTCTTTGGGGAACGCTCTCTGTCTCTTCTTGGAGACCTACCTCGTTCTCTTTCCTTTCTGGGACTTCGTTCTCTCTTCTTTTCTTCCTTCCCTTTCTCCTTTCTCGATGAAGAGCTCCCGACCTTGGAGAGGAGCGTTTCCTCACCATTTATGTACTTTTTTACTTTGGCAAGCACCTCCGCCATACTAGCCTGGGGGTTCTTTGAGATGGAAAACATTAGATCTTTTGACTTAACTTCTAGACCTGCTATGAAGGCTGTAATAACAAATTTTTCGTCTGGGACATCCACCTTCAAGGATTCTGAGTTGAACCATTGGACATAAGATCATAGGTTTTCATCAAGTCCCTGTTTCACATTTAACAAATGGTAGTTCGGTTTCCTATAGGTCCGAGCTCCAATGAAGTGGGACACAAACGAGATTGACAGCTCTTTAAAAGAGGAGATCGAGGCTGGGGGGAGTCTGTTGAACCATGCTAAGGCTGAGCCTTTCAGGGTGATAGCAAAGGCCCTGCATCTCACTGGATCTTGATATCCATGCAACTCCATTTGATTTTTGTAAGTGTTGAGGTGGTCTACGGGATCCTTTGTCCCATCGAAAGCATCCACCTGCGACATTCTGAATTTATGTAGGAGAGGGAAGTGCAGCACCCCAGCAGTGAATGGGGATTCGATTTGTTGCACCAAGGCATCCATAGTAACTGGGGCCTTGCTCTTCACTGCCTCCTTCATCTGGCTGAGCTCTTGTTGGTTGTCTTTGAAACGTTGCTCCTAGTGATGTTCTCTTCTCTCCTGTTGATAAGGGAAGAAGTCGCTCCTCTCCCTTTCCTTACATTGACTTTGCACTTCCTCGTTGTGACCATTCCTAGAGGGTAGGTGAGGTTCTTGCCCAAGGTCTAGCTATCTCTCTCACCTCATTAACTTCTCTGAGGGGGTCGAGATGCGATTGCTCTCTTAGTGGTGGATTATTCTGGCCTCCTTGGGCCGATTGCGCCTCCTATGGGCGTTGTAGGAGCTTTAAGAGCTATTCGTTCTGTTTTATCAGACGTTCATTGACAAGACGAAGGGCCTCCATCTCATTATTCATGGGAAGGCTCCCCATGGGGGGATCTACTTCTTGCGCATTTTTAGGTTGTCTGCTATTTGCAGCTTCCTGTTGATCTTGCATTCGTAGAGGATTGGTCTAATTTAAGCTCATGTTTCGCGTTAATACCATCAATCACTAAAAAATCAGCTTTATTTGTAACAGAAACAGTCGTTCCCACATACGGCGTCAAACTGATGGTGTAAACCGAATTGTATGAGTAATGAATCGTAACTTTGCTTTGCAGTGTTGTGATAATGAAAGAAATATTTTTCTAGGGGCTGGAAAGATTAACATAGAAAAAGTATAGNCCACATACGGCGTCAAACTGATGGTGTAAACCGAATTGTATGAGTAATGAATCGTAACTTTGCTTTGTAGTGTTGTGATAATGAAAGAAATATTTTTCTAGGGGCTGGAAAGATTAACATAGAAAAAGTATAATGGTTCATCAGCTCAGGAGCTCGGCTAATCCACTCTTTAATGGAGATTTTTGCTCCTTGTCTTTCAATAATGATGATTGCAAGAGTACAATGACTAATTTTTGCCTCTAGGATCCACTTCTCTCCTTGGGGGCGTTACATAGTATTTATAGGGANGGCTAATCCACTCTTTAATGGAGATTTTTGCTCCTTGTCTTTCAATAATGATGATTGCAAGAGTACAATGACTAATTTTTGCCTCTAGGATCCACTTCTCTCCTTGGAAGCGTTACATAGTATTTATAGGGATGTTCCTTATTCAGTGGGATCTTGGCCGAAATTTNTGATGATTGCAAGAGTACAATGACTAATTTTTGCCTCTAGGATCCACTTCTCTCCTTGGGGGCGTTACATAGTATTTATAGGGATGTTCCTTATTCAGTGGGATCTTGGCCGAGATTCTTGCCCTTATTTCGTGGGGTTCTCTTTAATTATAGGAGAAAATCTTGGTTGATTGAGATTAGGTACCTTGATTATAGCTTCCTAATGCTTTAAGAACCTCTCGTGGTTATCCAGCCGTTGTTTTGTCTCAAGAGACATTCAACCCTTGCCTTCTGACCTCAGTTAATATGACTGACCTCCCGTTTTAAGCTGAACTCCTGAGTTAACACTTGGNTCTCAAGAGACATTCAACCCTTGCCTTCTGACCTCAGTTAATATGACTGACCTCCCATTTTAAGCTGAACTCCTGAGCTAACACTTAAGATTAACTTTAGACATCATCAGTGATCTTGCTCTCTACATCAAACTCATTTCCTAATTTATAAGGACTCATACATTACTAAATCAGATGATATCTTGCAACCACGGTTTAAATGGAGAATTTTGGCAATGAATGTTGACAAGCCTCTCATCATGGGATTCTCTTTCGCTACTTGAGGGTGTATAACACAAAAATTATAATTATATAATAAAAGAAAGATGGTGTGTGAAAGCACAAAGGCAAGGGTTGAATGTCACACACCGTTATATTTCACACACNTTATAAGGACTCATACATTACTAAATCAGATGATATCTTGCAACCACGGTTTAAATGGAGAATTTTGGCAATGAATGTTGACAAGCCTCTCATCATGGGATTCTCTTTCGCTATTTGAGGGTGTATAACACAAAAATTATAATTATATAATAAAAGAAAGATGGACGTTTACCTGCACAAACACAAAGTCTTCAACCTTTTTCCAAGAATTTTCTTCTTAAAGAAGGGGGGAAAAATGGTGTGTGAAAGCAACGTTGCAACAAAAAAGCTAACGGAATTTGCTGAGGTGCGGGCGGGTGAGCCCTTTTGAGATCATTGAATTAATTTATTATCACCGAAATGCCCTTCTCATGTATCTAATACTTGACCATATGATAAATGATGTAATAGGGGGAGAATTTAAAATGAATTGGTACCTGAGTGAGTAGTCTTCATCAGTATTCCTAAACTATGTCGACTAGGTATTTACTGCATCATCGGATTCTCTTGTTATCCAACGTTGTTCTTAGACAAAAAAAATGCTTTAGTATAACCTTTATTGATGGGTCTTAGACAAGCCTCTCATCATAGGATTCTCTTGTTATCAAGTTCAAATATTTGATGGGTCTTATAGTCAACTTAAATATCATAGTAAATTATGTCAATAAATTATATTATTAAATTAAATTCCATTAGAATTGCTTGTATGCGAGGGTACTTACGGAAACAAAACAGCCTCACTCACTTGTTTATTTACCCCCCGCGTACAGCCGTGTCTACCACCTCCAACACATCCCAGTTCTCTTTTTCCACGCACCCACCGCCAACCACCTCACCCTTTCCCTCTTTCTCAACCTACCGCGTATCATTTTCCACA
>CAUOFW020000714.1:41846-70289 GCA_963454935.2 Ilex paraguariensis | reverse complement strand
GATAATATAGCATTCCAAATTGACAACTCCCTTTGGTGTTGCATTGGGGCTTTTTTTTTTGTAAATACCCCAAGCCTTGCACCGAGTCTTCAGAGTTTCAGAATAAGAACTTTATTTCCATTCTTTCTTAACTTCATCGTGTCGTGAATTTCTATGCTTGTAAAACTGAAAAAACAAAGACAAAAAGAATACTAAAATATTAAAGTTTCGTTTTAAAACGATCGAAACAATCAAAAAAACATTTATGTTTTAAAGAAATTGAAACAAAACAATAATTAAATCAAAATTCTAATACTTTGAGTATTTCAAAATATTTTAAGATGTTTTGACATAATTCAACTAATTTTTCATAATATTTCAAATGTATTTCAAGATGTTTCAATATATTTTGATTAATAATTTGAAAATAAATTTTCAAAATTTTTATTCATTTCCATTATGTTTCCGAGACGTTTCCAAAACTATTTCGTTTTTGAGATGACCGAAACAATAAACCGAAATAAAATTTTTATCGTTGGGAATACTATAACATACTAAGAAGAGAGGTAATGAGGCGAGACAATTGAGGATTCCAATTGCAACCGCCTCTGCAAAATATAATATGCCCATGTTAAAGCACCAAAGCAAAACTTGTATTTAAATTAAAACCCACACATAAGACAGAATTATCAACTACTTCAGTTGCAGGAAGGAGCCCATAGCTTTCTGCAATTTGGTCTCCATTGTTCTCCTCTTAAGGATCCACTTCTCAGAAAACTTAATGTGCAGGTTCTTCAGCTTAGACCAAGGCTGATTTCTGCACCCAAAGGAAAGAGAAAAAAGCATAAATTCAGGATTCAAGCAAGTACCCTCGAGGTTTGCATTAAAATTTTGCACCTGACCAGATAAATAGGCAAAATTACAAGTGCACCCTAGTTGTCACTTAGATAAAGTGTGTGGAATGGCCTCACAGGGCTGTTGATGCTATCATCAGAAAGTCACAGATGGGTAAAGATTGTAGCAGGACACCTTTGTGCATCCAACCAAAGCCCAACCAGATCACGCTATCAAGGGCTAGCTCAATGGCTTCTGGCCCCAACCAATTTAGGTCAGAAGCAGGAGTGAGCAAGGAGAACTTCCAATCTAACCAATTCAAAAGTAGGCGTGTGTGTGAGTGTGTGTGTGAAAACATGTTTTTTTTTTTGTTAAGTGTGTTAAAACGCACTTGCATGGATGAAAAAGCATGGAAGTGTGTGATATCAATATGTGAACCGAGACTAATTCTGGAGCCAACTTTGGTTTTTCCATGAGATATGAGTTCAACTCAATGAAAAGGGATGACCAACCGGGGTCCAAACAAATGCAAGGGGATCAGGCACACGGACAACCAGAGCACAATGACGGAAATTTAAAATTTTCATCCTTTCAGAAATTAAAGTACCTTGCAAGTATGATTTAGAAGTCCAAACCATTGACAATTTGTTCATAGGCTTCCATTCTGATGCTTATTAAGATATGGTTCTAACAGCCCTGTTGCTGCCAATATAAGACCTACAGTTCAATAATGAAATGTTAAGAGAAACTAAAGATGTTCAGTTGAAAAGGAATTTATCAGAAGACATAAATTACCACCATTACCACTTCCCCCCCCCCCTTTTTTCTTTTTAATTTTTTTGCCCTCTTCTCCCTCCCCAACTTTACACTACAAAGTTCGGGGAAAATTAGAAAGAAAAGGTCATCAAGATTGTTTCTCAAGAGGCCTATAAATGCTCCTAAAAATGTCCACAAAAAAAACAAAAACCAATAACTATGATCCAGCACAAAGGCTTTGTGATACCTCCTATAATGATATGCCTATCATATAAAATACACAGCTCAAGCACAGATAGTGTATTTGGAAATGTAAATCCCTTGACCCAAAAAAAAAATGTTAATCCCTTGACCCAAAAAAAAAATGTAAATCACTTGACCCAAAAAAAATGTTAATCCCTTGACCGATCAGTACCTAGAAATAGAGCTGAAGGCCTGCCAGGCCGTGACTTAAATTCTGGATGAAACTGTGCTCCCACATAGAATGGATGACTTGGAAGTTCTAAAATCTGAAGAACACAGAGACAAAGATCATTAAAAAAAAAAGATAGAGAGAAACAAAATTTAGTTTGTTCTTTCACGCAGATAAAATAGCAAATAGCAATTATAGAGGCTGAAACCACCAAGCTTGAGCACATGATCAAGGTAAACCAAATCCAAGGCAAAAAAGAAAAATGAAAACAAGAAGGGAAGGGCTAGGAGGAAAAAGAAAACAAAACGAGGTGATTGTTTAACTTCGAAACTTCAAAACTATTAATATAGGTGATCTTAAGCCGAGATGACCAGTCTACCAGAAAACCAACCTCCATCCTTTTCCCAGTTTCGTCCTTCCCCACAAATTTTAAGCCAGCTTCCTCTAAAATGCCAACCACCTCTGGGTTCACCTGCACCATACATCTCATGTCTAAGCATATAATTCTATGTGCATGATAATAATATAACATGCCCATCAAAAGTTTTTGTTCAATGAAATCAGGTATCATGTTTAACCTCATATCTATGCCTATGTCGCTCATCCACATACTCTGAATTATGATACCTACAAACAGAAAGAAATTGTATAATTACGAAGCATTTATTTAATCTAAATATTCTCTGTAGCAAAAAATGGAAGCAGTGTATTACAGACCACTGATGCACCAAACAGCAACATGTGATCTGTTAGCAAAGAAGGAAGAACCAGCAAAGACAGAGAAACATAGAACGCAGAATTTAGCGTTCAACCGATNTTTTCGAATACAGGCATGTAAGAGCAACTCCAATGGGAGTGGTTTACAACTGCTAAATTATCATCTTAAATTTAAATTTTTTTACTTGGATGACATCAAGGATTGAGAAATGACAACAATGATCTTGGGTGACAATTTTCTGAACTCTGAAGAGAAAAAAAAAAAGAGGTTGTATAAAAAATTTATGTGTTTGTTTAGAAAAATTATAGCAGAAAGAGAGAAAGGTTGCAACCAAAGTTAAGTTTAATTATATTTTTTAATAAAAAGTATTAAAATAACACCCTATAAGTTTAATTATATTTTTTAATAAAAAATATTAAAATAACACCCTATTTTGACACCTGTTATTAAAACAAATTTATTAATTCAAAAATGCTAAAACACTTTTCAACGTTGCAAATAGATAATATAGCATTCCAAATTGACAACTCCCTTTGGTGTTGCATTGGGGCTTTTTTTTTTGTAAATACCCCAAGCCTTGCACCGAGTCTTCAGAGTTTCAGAATAAGAACTTTATTTCCATTCTTTCTTAACTTCATCGTGTCGTGAATTTCTATGCTTGTAAAACTGAAAAAACAAAGACAAAAAGAATACTAAAATATTAAAGTTTCGTTTTAAAACGATCGAAACAATCAAAAAAACATTTATGTTTTAAAGAAATTGAAACAAAACAATAATTAAATCAAAATTCTAATACTTTGAGTATTTCAAAATATTTTAAGATGTTTTGACATAATTCAACTAATGTTTCATAATATTTCAAATGTATTTCAAGATGTTTCAATATATTTTGATTAATAATTTGAAAATAAATTTTCAAAATTTTTATTCATTTCCATTATGTTTCCGAGACGTTTGCAAAACAATTTCGTTTTTGAGATGACCGAAACAATAAACCGAAATAAAATTTTTATCGTTGGGAATACTATAACATACTAAGAAGAGAGGTAATGAGGCGAGACAATTGAGGATTCCAATTGCAACCGCCTCTGCAAAATATAATATGCCCATGTTAAAGCACCAAAGCAAAACTTGTATTTAAATTAAAACCCACACATAAGACAGAATTATCAACTACTTCAGTTGCAGGAAGGAGCCCATAGCTTTCTGCAATTTGGTCTCCATTGTACTCCTCTTAAGGATCCACTTCTCAGAAAACTTAATGTGCAGGTTCTTCAGCTTAGACCAAGGCTGATTTCTGCACCCAAAGGAAAGAGAAAAAAGCATAAATTCAGGATTCAAGCAAGTACCCTCGAGGTTTGCATTAAAATTTTGCACCTGACCAGATAAATAGGCAAAATTACAAGTGCACCCTAGTTGTCACTTAGATAAAGTGTGTGGAATGGCCTCACAGGGCTGTTGATGCTATCATCAGAAAGTCACAGATGGGTAAAGATTGTAGCAGGACACCTTTGTGCATCCAACCAAAGCCCAACCAGATCACGCTATCAAGGGCTAGCTCAATGGCTTCTGGCCCCAACCAATTTAGGTCAGAAGCAGGAGTGAGCAAGGAGAACTTCCAATCTAACCAATTCAAAAGTAGGCGTGTGTGTGAGTGTGTGTGTGAAAACATGTTTTTTTTTGTTAAGTGTGTTAAAACGCACTTGCATGGATGAAAAAGCATGGAAGTGTGTGATATCAATATGTGAACCGAGACTAATTCTGGAGCCAACTTTGGTTTTTCCATGAGATATGAGTTCAACTCAATGAAAAGGGATGACCAACCGGGGTCCAAACAAATGCAAGGGGATCAGGCACACGGACAACCAGAGCACAATGACGGAAATTTAAAATTTTCATCCTTTCAGAAATTAAAGTACCTTGCAAGTATGATTTAGAAGTCCAAACCATTGACAATTTGTTCATAGGCTTCCATTCTGATGCTTATTAAGATATGGTTCTAACAGCCCTGTTGCTGCCAATATAAGACCTACAGTTCAATAATGAAATGTTAAGAGAAACTAAAGATGTTCAGTTGAAAAGGAATTTATCAGAAGACATAAATTACCACCATTACCACTTCCCCCCCCCCCTTTTTTCTTTTTAATTTTTTTGCCCTCTTCTCCCTCCCCAACTTTACACTACAAAGTTCGGGGAAAATTAGAAAGAAAAGGTCATCAAGATTGTTTCTCAAGAGGCCTATAAATGCTCCTAAAAATGTCCACAAAAAAAACAAAAACCAATAACTATGATCCAGCACAAAGGCTTTGTGATACCTCCTATAATGATATGCCTATCATATAAAATACACAGCTCAAGCACAGATAGTGTATTTGGAAATGTAAATCCCTTGACCCAAAAAAAAAATGTTAATCCCTTGACCCAAAAAAAAAATGTAAATCACTTGACCCAAAAAAAATGTTAATCCCTTGACCGATCAGTACCTAGAAATAGAGCTGAAGGCCTGCCAGGCCGTGACTTAAATTCTGGATGAAACTGTGCTCCCACATAGAATGGATGACTTGGAAGTTCTAAAATCTGAAGAACACAGAGACAAAGATCATTAAAAAAAAAAGATAGAGAGAAACAAAATTTAGTTTGTTCTTTCACGCAGATAAAATAGCAAATAGCAATTATAGAGGCTGAAACCACCAAGCTTGAGCACATGATCAAGGTAAACCAAATCCAAGGCAAAAAAGAAAAATGAAAACAAGAAGGGAAGGGCTAGGAGGAAAAAGAAAACAAAACGAGGTGATTGTTTAACTTCGAAACTTCAAAACTATTAATATAGGTGATCTTAAGCCGAGATGACCAGTCTACCAGAAAACCAACCTCCATCCTTTTCCCAGTTTCGTCCTTCCCCACAAATTTTAAGCCAGCTTCCTCTAAAATGCCAACCACCTCTGGGTTCACCTGCACCATACATCTCATGTCTAAGCATATAATTCTATGTGCATGATAATAATATAACATGCCCATCAAAAGTTTTTGTTCAATGAAATCAGGTATCATGTTTAACCTCATATCTATGCCTATGTCGCTCATCCACATACTCTGAATTATGATACCTACAAACAGAAAGAAATTGTATAATTACGAAGCATTTATTTAATCTAAATATTCTCTGTAGCAAAAAATGGAAGCAGTGTATTACAGACCACTGATGCACCAAACAGCAACATGTGATCTGTTAGCAAAGAAGGAAGAACCAGCAAAGACAGAGAAACATAGAACGCAGAATTTAGCGTTCAACCGATATTCTTATATCATGTTTCCCAGAACCCTATATTTCATAATAGCCTTAGTTAAATCTGGGCAAATATTTTGAGGGTTTATTATATACTGCACTAAAGATTACTCTTCGTTAATTTTCCATAATTGAGTCAAGTAATAGATACAATCTCATACAGCTTTGCAGTGATACAATCAGGGGTCTGAAATAAAGTTCTTCGACAGCCAAGTCTCATTGTGCTTCCCATGTGTGTTTTTGAACCCTGCATAGGTGGATACAATATGATAACCTTAAATCCATGTAATAAGAGTTAGCCGAACTTAATAGCTCTTAAAAATATCACAATGAAATGCAAGTACCTCTGGCATGAAAATTACAAATGGATCAGGTGTCTCTGCATCAAACTCCGTACTGTTTGCCCTCTCCAGATCCAAAACCTAAAACATATGACCTATGCAAGGGTAACAAAAGGTGTAAAAAATAATGCCAAAAAAGTATAATTGAAGGAAATCACTTACAGATCTAGCAAACTCAATCACAGATATCTGCATTCCCAAGCAGATCCCAAGATATGGAACTTTATTCTCCCTAGCATACTTTGCAGCCAATATCATTCCCCTCACACCACGATCTCCAAATCCACCAGGAACCAAGACACATGCTGCATTCTGAAAACGTAGTTCTCATTCGTTACTAAAATTTGGTACTAATTCCCAACTTCTTCGTCGAATTTTAATGCTAAAAAAATTCACCAGTACACTGTACAGCCACATACACACATATATACATACAGAGATAGATAGCTATGAGAAAGAGGTGCATAGNTTTTTTTTTGTTAAGTGTGTTAAAACGCACTTGCATGGATGAAAAAGCATGGAAGTGTGTGATATCAATATGTGAACCGAGACTAATTCTGGAGCCAACTTTGGTTTTTCCATGAGATATGAGTTCAACTCAATGAAAAGGGATGACCAACCGGGGTCCAAACAAATGCAAGGGGATCAGGCACACGGACAACCAGAGCACAATGACGGAAATTTAAAATTTTCATCCTTTCAGAAATTAAAGTACCTTGCAAGTATGATTTAGAAGTCCAAACCATTGACAATTTGTTCATAGGCTTCCATTCTGATGCTTATTAAGATATGGTTCTAACAGCCCTGTTGCTGCCAATATAAGACCTACAGTTCAATAATGAAATGTTAAGAGAAACTAAAGATGTTCAGTTGAAAAGGAATTTATCAGAAGACATAAATTACCACCATTACCACTTCCCCCCCCCCCTTTTTTCTTTTTAATTTTTTTGCCCTCTTCTCCCTCCCCAACTTTACACTACAAAGTTCGGGGAAAATTAGAAAGAAAAGGTCATCAAGATTGTTTCTCAAGAGGCCTATAAATGCTCCTAAAAATGTCCACAAAAAAAACAAAAACCAATAACTATGATCCAGCACAAAGGCTTTGTGATACCTCCTATAATGATATGCCTATCATATAAAATACACAGCTCAAGCACAGATAGTGTATTTGGAAATGTAAATCCCTTGACCCAAAAAAAAAATGTTAATCCCTTGACCCAAAAAAAAAATGTAAATCACTTGACCCAAAAAAAATGTTAATCCCTTGACCGATCAGTACCTAGAAATAGAGCTGAAGGCCTGCCAGGCCGTGACTTAAATTCTGGATGAAACTGTGCTCCCACATAGAATGGATGACTTGGAAGTTCTAAAATCTGAAGAACACAGAGACAAAGATCATTAAAAAAAAAAGATAGAGAGAAACAAAATTTAGTTTGTTCTTTCACGCAGATAAAATAGCAAATAGCAATTATAGAGGCTGAAACCACCAAGCTTGAGCACATGATCAAGGTAAACCAAATCCAAGGCAAAAAAGAAAAATGAAAACAAGAAGGGAAGGGCTAGGAGGAAAAAGAAAACAAAACGAGGTGATTGTTTAACTTCGAAACTTCAAAACTATTAATATAGGTGATCTTAAGCCGAGATGACCAGTCTACCAGAAAACCAACCTCCATCCTTTTCCCAGTTTCGTCCTTCCCCACAAATTTTAAGCCAGCTTCCTCTAAAATGCCAACCACCTCTGGGTTCACCTGCACCATACATCTCATGTCTAAGCATATAATTCTATGTGCATGATAATAATATAACATGCCCATCAAAAGTTTTTGTTCAATGAAATCAGGTATCATGTTTAACCTCATATCTATGCCTATGTCGCTCATCCACATACTCTGAATTATGATACCTACAAACAGAAAGAAATTGTATAATTACGAAGCATTTATTTAATCTAAATATTCTCTGTAGCAAAAAATGGAAGCAGTGTATTACAGACCACTGATGCACCAAACAGCAACATGTGATCTGTTAGCAAAGAAAGAAGAACCAGCAAAGACAGAGAAACATAGAACGCAGAATTTAGCGTTCAACCGACATTCTTATATCATGTTTCCCAGAACCCTATATTTCATAATAGCCTTAGTTAAATCTGGGCAAATATTTTGAGGGTTTATTATATACTGCACTAAAGATTACTCTTCGTTAATTTTCCATANGAAAAAAAAAAAGAGGTTGTATAAAAAATTTATGTGTTTGTTTAGAAAAATTATAGCAGAAAGAGAGAAAGGTTGCAACCAAAGTTAAGTTTAATTATATTTTTTAATAAAAAGTATTAAAATAACACCCTATAAGTTTAATTATATTTTTTAATAAAAAATATTAAAATAACACCCTATTTTGACACCTGTTATTAAAACAAATTTATTAATTCAAAAATGCTAAAACACTTTTCAACGTTGCAAATAGATAATATAGCATTCCAAATTGACAACTCCCTTTGGTGTTGCATTGGGGCTTTTTTTTTTGTAAATACCCCAAGCCTTGCACCGAGTCTTCAGAGTTTCAGAATAAGAACTTTATTTCCATTCTTTCTTAACTTCATCGTGTCGTGAATTTCTATGCTTGTAAAACTGAAAAAACAAAGACAAAAAGAATACTAAAATATTAAAGTTTCGTTTTAAAACGATCGAAACAATCAAAAAAACATTTATGTTTTAAAGAAATTGAAACAAAACAATAATTAAATCAAAATTCTAATACTTTGAGTATTTCAAAATATTTTAAGATGTTTTGACATAATTCAACTAATGTTTCATAATATTTCAAATGTATTTCAAGATGTTTCAATATATTTTGATTAATAATTTGAAAATAAATTTTCAAAATTTTTATTCATTTCCATTATGTTTCCGAGACGTTTGCAAAACATTTTCGTTTTTGAGATGACCGAAACAATAAACCGAAACAAAATATTTATCATTGCGAATACTATAACATACTAAGAAGAGAGGTAATGAGGCGAGACAATTGAGGATTCCAATTGCAACCGCCTCTGCAAAATATAATATGCCCATGTTAAAGCACCAAAGCAAAACTTGTATTTAAATTAAAACCCACACATAAGACAGAATTATCAACTACTTCAGTTGCAGGAAGGAGCCCATAGCTTTCTGCAATTTGGTCTCCATTGTATCTCCTCTTAAGGATCCACTTCTCAGAAAACTTAATGTGCAGGTTCTTCAGCTTAGACCAAGGCTGATTTCTGCACCCAAAGGAAAGAGAAAAAAGCATAAATTCAGGATTCAAGCAAGTACCCTCGAGGTTTGCATTAAAATTTTGCACCTGACCAGATAAATAGGCAAAATTACAAGTGCACCCTAGTTGTCACTTAGATAAAGTGTGTGGAATGGCCTCACAGGGCTGTTGATGCTATCATCAGAAAGTCACAGATGGGTAAAGATTGTAGCAGGACACCTTTGTGCATCCAACCAAAGCCCAACCAGATCACGCTATCAAGGGCTAGCTCAATGGCTTCTGGCCCCAACCAATTTAGGTCAGAAGCAGGAGTGAGCAAGGAGAACTTCCAATCTAACCAATTCAAAAGTAGGCGTGTGTGTGAGTGTGTGTGTGAAAACATGTTTTTTTTTTGTTAAGTGTGTTAAAACGCACTTGCATGGATGAAAAAGCATGGAAGTGTGTGATATCAATATGTGAACCGAGACTAATTCTGGAGCCAACTTTGGTTTTTCCATGAGATATGAGTTCAACTCAATGAAAAGGGATGACCAACCGGGGTCCAAACAAATGCAAGGGGATCAGGCACACGGACAACCAGAGCACAATGACGGAAATTTAAAATTTTCATCCTTTCAGAAATTAAAGTACCTTGCAAGTATGATTTAGAAGTCCAAACCATTGACAATTTGTTCATAGGCTTCCATTCTGATGCTTATTAAGATATGGTTCTAACAGCCCTGTTGCTGCCAATATAAGACCTACAGTTCAATAATGAAATGTTAAGAGAAACTAAAGATGTTCAGTTGAAAAGGAATTTATCAGAAGACATAAATTACCACCATTACCACTTCCCCCCCCCCCTTTTTTCTTTTTAATTTTTTTGCCCTCTTCTCCCTCCCCAACTTTACACTACAAAGTTCGGGGAAAATTAGAAAGAAAAGGTCATCAAGATTGTTTCTCAAGAGGCCTATAAATGCTCCTAAAAATGTCCACAAAAAAAACAAAAACCAATAACTATGATCCAGCACAAAGGCTTTGTGATACCTCCTATAATGATATGCCTATCATATAAAATACACAGCTCAAGCACAGATAGTGTATTTGGAAATGTAAATCCCTTGACCCAAAAAAAAAATGTTAATCCCTTGACCCAAAAAAAAAATGTAAATCACTTGACCCAAAAAAAATGTTAATCCCTTGACCGATCAGTACCTAGAAATAGAGCTGAAGGCCTGCCAGGCCGTGACTTAAATTCTGGATGAAACTGTGCTCCCACATAGAATGGATGACTTGGAAGTTCTAAAATCTGAAGAACACAGAGACAAAGATCATTAAAAAAAAAAGATAGAGAGAAACAAAATTTAGTTTGTTCTTTCACGCAGATAAAATAGCAAATAGCAATTATAGAGGCTGAAACCACCAAGCTTGAGCACATGATCAAGGTAAACCAAATCCAAGGCAAAAAAGAAAAATGAAAACAAGAAGGGAAGGGCTAGGAGGAAAAAGAAAACAAAACGAGGTGATTGTTTAACTTCGAAACTTCAAAACTATTAATATAGGTGATCTTAAGCCGAGATGACCAGTCTACCAGAAAACCAACCTCCATCCTTTTCCCAGTTTCGTCCTTCCCCACAAATTTTAAGCCAGCTTCCTCTAAAATGCCAACCACCTCTGGGTTCACCTGCACCATACATCTCATGTCTAAGCATATAATTCTATGTGCATGATAATAATATAACATGCCCATCAAAAGTTTTTGTTCAATGAAATCAGGTATCATGTTTAACCTCATATCTATGCCTATGTCGCTCATCCACATACTCTGAATTATGATACCTACAAACAGAAAGAAATTGTATAATTACGAAGCATTTATTTAATCTAAATATTCTCTGTAGCAAAAAATGGAAGCAGTGTATTACAGACCACTGATGCACCAAACAGCAACATGTGATCTGTTAGCAAAGAAGGAAGAACCAGCAAAGACAGAGAAACATAGAACGCAGAATTTAGCGTTCAACCGATATTCTTATATCATGTTTCCCAGAACCCTATATTTCATAATAGCCTTAGTTAAATCTGGGCAAATATTTTGAGGGTTTATTATATACTGCACTAAAGATTACTCTTCGTTAATTTTCCATAATTGAGTCAAGTAATAGATACAATCTCATACAGCTTTGCAGTGATACAATCAGGGGTCTGAAATAAAGTTCTTCGACAGCCAAGTCTCATTGTGCTTCCCATGTGTGTTTTTGAACCCTGCATAGGTGGATACAATATGATAACCTTAAATCCATGTAATAAGAGTTAGCCGAACTTAATAGCTCTTAAAAATATCACAATGAAATGCAAGTACCTCTGGCATGAAAATTACAAATGGATCAGGTGTCTCTGCATCAAACTCCGTACTGTTTGCCCTCTCCAGATCCAAAACCTAAAACATATGACCTATGCAAGGGTAACAAAAGGTGTAAAAAATAATGCCAAAAAAGTATAATTGAAGGAAATCACTTACAGATCTAGCAAACTCAATCACAGATATCTGCATTCCCAAGCAGATCCCAAGATATGGAACTTTATTCTCCCTAGCATACTTTGCAGCCAATATCATTCCCCTCACACCACGATCTCCAAATCCACCAGGAACCAAGACACATGCTGCATTCTGAAAACGTAGTTCTCATTCGTTACTAAAATTTGGTACTAATTCCCAACTTCTTCGTCGAATTTTAATGCTAAAAAAATTCACCAGTACACTGTACAGCCACATACACACATATATACATACAGAGATAGATAGCTATGAGAAAGAGGTGCATAGTATAGAAGATCATAGGGAGTATAGCAGAAAGTTTAATCACAATAAACAATCACCAACTCAAATCAATTCCAAACAAAGGTCTGCCTCACTGTTGTCGTCTCTGATAATGGGACCTCCATCAATTTTATATTTCTATTCTCTCTATAAAAGTGTGTACAATGTCATCATTTTCAAACCCTTAAATGAACCCTAAAATTGCCAGTAACGGGAAAAATTCAAACAGTTCAGCTCTTTTTTTGTGACTGCAATATGTGTCGTGAGCATATGAATCATACTATATATCTAAAATCAGAAGAGGTCTCAAAACCACAAAGTTCATCGGTTGATTCACCTGGTCGTCAACCGTTGGCCTGATCCAGGGCTCCTTGAAAAACTGGTTTTATGCATGTCACAAACCTCATGGTATGGCAAATTAACAAGTTGTCCATAGAAAGCTTTATGTGAGTAGGTGCAAGAAGGCAAAAAACAGTCTAGTGTATAAAATATCAAGCTTACCCTTAAAGTTTCCCATGCAGTAGCATGCGCTTCAGGTGTCTGGATGAGGAAAACAATCAATAAAATCAGACATAACTCAGAGATAGATACAACAAATATAGCAAAAGATGCAACTGGCAAAAGCTTCATACCAATTTAGCACTATCATCTTCAAGATCCGAAGCTGCAATCCAATCAACTGATGGCTTCAATGAACATGCAATGCAGGCATGCAGAAGGGCCTGCAAGTGAAATTAACCAAAACAATAAGAACTAAGTAGTTAGCATCATACAAGTTTTATTCTAACAAGGACCATTGTTAAATAGCTTCTGCATTAGAAAATGCATTATATCAAAATGATTAGTGGGCAAAATATATCACAAATAGATTTCAACCCTATCATTTCTCCAATGAATACAACATCCCCACATCAAACCAATCATTGTCATAAAACATCCAGATAATGCCTACAAAAACTCCGTATATCTGTGACACTCCACACTGGTGATCAGCCTAACAACTGAAATTGTTTATTTGTTTTTGGTTGGTGCGGTGCATTTCATGCTGCCTCCTAGCATGTTGTACTCATGAGCAACATTTATCTTGTTAGAAACAATTACAATTGCAAAACTAAAACATGGTATTCCCACTATAAGATCAACAGAGGATACATACCATACTTTAGCTCAATAAAGCATGGCATCAAAGATATATTCTAACCTTCACAACAGACAAATATGAATCTGGTAGGCCTACATACTTCCCAACCATTGCAATCCTCACCTGCACAAAGCAACACTTTTTCATTTGCTAACAAAAAAGAAACATTTCAGAAGAGAACAATACAGGCAAATGCTACTAACAGAATTGGTAAGGTTATCAAAAGTCTCTGCCCTTTTGGTCCACTCTTGTAAATCAGGAGGTGCAGCGACACTGAAACATAAACCTTATGAACAGTCAGATGACTTCAACCTTCTAGCAATTGATACTTTGTTCAACATTAACATCGCAAGTAAGTTTAACTGGCAGCAATTATATTATGATCATCATAGATTAAAACTTTCAGATGCCTCAGCCAAGTTCATATAGTTGCAGGAAGAAAACTTTAGTATCAGAAAAAGCAGCAAAAGTCAGTCCAAATCAAATTTTCACTCTCACTCGTCTCCTTGACTGTGAAGAATATCAGATATGTGACACAACCTGATATGACTTAGAGCCCTAAACATCAGGTGTTGTATACAGTTCAAAAGAAAGCTTACCTAAGTAAGTTTAGCTGTCTTAAAATGGCATCATGAGCATTTTGGTTCTGAAACAAAAGTGTGATGTCAAAACTCATGTATAGAATACCATATATATTCAAAAAGATACAGTAGCAGTAAGAACTCAAAAGAAATCACCCACCCGAAGCAAAAGAGGAACATGCCAAATGTTTGGAACATCATGGATATTAAGAATATTACCAACCTGTGGAAGACCAAAAATCCTCAGTGTGAGAACAAATTCCATTTGAGAGGTCAGAAGCAAACCTCATACGTAACAACTTACAGCAACATGGCAAAACTGTGAAAGTTTCTGCTTCGTACTTTCCAATAAAGGCTGCCACATATTCGGAAACCATATTTCATCCCTCAAAATGTCAGCAGCACAATAGAAACAGTGACATGAAAATAAATGACAGTAATTGATGGCCAATGGTTAAGTCCAAACAAGAAGGATAAAGTACACAAGCAACAACATATTGCATCAACAGTGAACTTGCTAAAATCACTCCAATCCATAAAATCCTTTGCACATGGAATTAGATGATGCACAGATGAAACCACATACCTGAGCAGAACGACATGCCAAGAAATGAGGAGTCAAGCCTAACGCTCTCAATTCCCGTACACTATGTTGTGTAGGCTTCGTTTTCTACATGCACGTGCATACACACACGCACGCAGACACACAAAAGAGAAGGTTAGAAAATATAACAACTTTAATCACTGCAAAGAAATTCACACCACAAGGATATAATAAAGCTTGCAAATTACAAATGCCATTAAATATTAAGGCATGGAGTATTACTTGCTCACCCACAACACCAAGTACAGGTATAAGGCTCACATGAATGAGGCAGAAGTTATCTTGCCCTGAGGAGGGAATTCAAATAAAATAACATGAGCACATAATTGAAACTTCGACAAAATGAAAACTCAAAACACAGGTGCACAAACACATTATACAGCAATAACATGTCACTATCTGTGTCCACTAACACTGGAAATAAATATAAATAACTAATAATAAATCACAAATGGATATCCAAATCTCTCTATTGCCCAGCCCCATTAACATAGGAATAAAACAGTTCAATGATCATAAAACAAGACTAATGAATTTACAAAAGTTCCACGAAATTCAACTACACAATCCTGCTTGCAAAGTATCTTGTAAAAAAACATACAGAGCTCCTTCATCACAATTCCAGTTTTTTGAGAGCACTATTGAAAAGTTCCAAAATGATGTAGGCTAAGCGGCACATGGGCAATTTTTGGAACCAACCAGTGTCTAATAACAGAAAATGATGCAACCTTACCAACTGAGAAGAATAGTTGTCGCAAAGCCTCTATGAACGGCATTGACTCAATGTCACCTAAGAAGAAAAATACTATGAATCATCTCTGGCAGAGAGTAAAACATATAAGAGGGAAGTGGGGAGAGTGAGATTTTATTGTATAAGAAATCTCTTACCAACAGTTCCTCCCAATTCTATCACACAAACATCTGCTGGGCCCTCTTTCCCATCCACGGGGATGACAGAAACTAACTCTACCCAGTTTTTAATGGCATCTGTGATGTGTGGGACCACCTGAAATTCACTCACAGGCAAAAATACAGTGAGCAATACATCTTCTAGCATTTTCAAATAATAACTACCAAGAATTGGTAAATGTAACATCACCTGAACAGTCTTTCCAAGATAATCGCCTCGCCGCTCCTTGTCAAGTACAGACTGATAGAAAAGAAAATGAACAGCTTGATTGAGTGAGCTTCTACATATCAAGAGAGTGATAAATTAGAATCAAGATGATATTGACATGCACCTGATATATCTTTCCAGTGGTAATGTTGTTGTCCCTTGTAAGGGTCACATCTAAGAAACGTTCGTAGTTACCCAGGTCAAGATCAACCTATTAAGAAACCATAACTTCTTGTGAGAATGTTGTAGATAATTTAGCATATAGTAAATTCATGAATGCAGGTGAACAATCAGCAAAACATTGAATATTCATGAAAAATAAATTTTCAATTTTCAATTTTATGATCTTAAATGTCCATCATTAAACTACTAACAGTATTAACCAAATTAAGCATGCTGTGATCTTAGTATCCATCGCAGTAAATTAGGAACACTATTAACCAAATTAAAAATCAGCAGAGGAAAATTACAGCTTTTATTCAATTTCATCACACTTGCTAGTGTTAAAGACATCCTTCTAAAGATCCTGTCATAGAAAATTTGGGGTCTCAAAAACATATACTTTATATGGAAATAAATAGGATGGAATCTATTGGCTTGAATAAAGAGCAGGTTTGAAGACGTTGGACCGAAGGAAACAAAAAAAAAAGAACCTATTTTTGCAAGATTAACCGCCATTATCAAATCCCATTCTGCGGTAGACAGAAGCTACTCTCATATAAAGATGCTATTAATAAAGGAATAAGAAAGAACCTCTCCACCGTCATCAAGAACAAAAACCTCTCCATGTTCAAAAGGAGACATGGTGCCAGCATCTGTGTTCAAATATGGATCTGCAATTCTTAAAACAATTACCGAAGATGATATCATCAAAACATACTTTTAACATCAAATTTCGTGATAATTAAACGACTACAGAACCAATGAAGCGAATGAATGCATGATCCACACAGTTGCAAACAAACGTAATTACCCATGATGATGCATTAGCAACACTACTACAAACTAAGAACCGTGTAAAGACCCATGACCAGCATGTGAAACTAGTTTTCAATCTTTTCATAAATCTATGATCAGCGTATAAAGAGAAAACATAATTCACTCTCAGATAAAATAGAAAAAATAAAATAATTGAGGAAGCAATTCCCAAGAAAAAACATCAGTAAGAACAATAAATCAACAGAAAAAGGGCAAGAAGAGTAATCAAAAAAAAAAAAAAATTGCCTCTAAACATAGTAGGATAAAGATGAAACAAGATTCAATATTTTTAGTTTCTTTTGAGTCAAAAACAGAAGATAACCTATTTTAATGGAAGTGACGCGAAGACCACAGGCTTTGAGGACTACACCGACGCTACTCGCAGTAACGCCCTTGCCCAATCCGCTCACCACTCCTCCCGTTACCAATACGTATTTCATCTCTCTCTCTTTCTCTCTCTCTCTCCGGCTGCTTATGTGCGCCAAACGTTTGTGTAAATGTCCGGGCGNTTTTAATGGAAGTGACGCGAAGACCACAGGCTTTGAGGACTACACCGACGCTACTCGCAGTAACGCCCTTGCCCAATCCGCTCACCACTCCTCCCGTTACCAATACGTATTTCATCTCTCTCTCTCTCCGGCTGCTTATGTGCGCCAAACGTTTGTGTAAATGTCCGGGCGGGAAAAAAGGAGTTATACTAAAACCCCAAGGAGTCTCCCACAGAGGACACTCAGACCCAAGGCCGTTGTCATGTCGCTCCCCAATTTATACTGAAACCCAAAGGAGTCTCCCACTTGAGGCCTCAGCGCAAGTCCACGTGAAAAAGGAGTCATTAGAGGCTTGGACAACAAGAGTATAGGGCGGCGGGTTTGGATATTTTGATTTGTAACTTTTTCAACTTCAGTGTTACTTTTAATAATCAACTGTTGAATTAACCTGAGGCCATGAAGTACAAGTGCTATAACTACACACAATCATGCCAAACACCCCCCCCCCCTTCCTTCTCTTTCTCAAATTGTACACAAAATAATATTTAAAATTGAGCAAACGTTGTCCTAATAACAAGAATAGGATATTGATTGACAATTGCAAGAGAATGCTAAAAAATACTAACAACACAATTATGCATATGTTACGTGAAGAAAACAACTATGCAGACACCCTCGCTAACATAGGGGTTCGTCAAGATGACAAGTTTGTTCACTTGAGTTGTCCTTTGGAGAAGATAAGGATGACACTTGAGGTTGATATGGCTAGCAATTCTTTTATTAGGGAACATTCGTGTTTAGTGTTGAATTAACGGAAGGTCATAAAATAAAAGTGTTGTAACTACAAAATTATGCCAACCCCCTCTCTCCTTTGTTTCTTCTCTTTCTGAAATCGCTCACAAAATAATATTTAGAATTGATTAAATTCAAAAAGTTACGGTACAACAGATGTGACAGATTGTTTACTTCTCTTTTATTTTAGAGGATAATTTTGTACGACAAACTCGTCATTTTGCTAAAATTGCCTAAGGTTACCACTTTTACTAAGTCAATATGCTTTCGTCCTTAGCTCCGTTTCAGTAATGGTATGGAACCTATTTGAGCTCATACTGTTTAGAAGATGGTTCCGGAGCAATATGGAGCCAAGTATATCCCTCGAACATGCCTTCAAATTCAACTATTCAAAAATACTTTCTCCATCTCAAGACCTCAGCGCGACACGTTTTATTATTTTTTAGGAAAATTTTAATTACACCTCTTCTATTTTATCATATCTTTAAAGACACTCTCTCAATTTTTTAAATATTCAATGATACTCTTTGTCAGATTAAAAATGTTAATTAAAATGTAATTTTACTAAATTGTCCATGATATATNCTCAAGACCTCAGCGCGACACGTTTTATTATTTTTTAGGAAAATTTTAATTACACCTTTTCTATTTTATCATATCTTTAAAGACACTCTCTCAATTTTTTAAATATCCAATGATACTCCTTGTCAGATTAAAAATGTTAATTAAAATGTAATTTTACTAAATTGTCCATGATATATTTAGGAAAAACTTCATCTACATTCCATCTAGATAGATATATCTTCAATAAGACCCCGTTTGTTTTAAAAAAAAAATTATGTATTAAAATTTAGACCAATTAAAATTTGATTCAATCTAATTTTTGATTTGATCTAATTGAAATTTGAGTTAATTAAAAATTATATTTTTTTACGTTTTAAAATTTGAACCGATTAAAATTCTATTCGAGCTGATTATATCAAATTTTAATAAANAAAAAAAAATTATGTATTAAAATTTAGACCAATTAAAATTTGATTCAATCTAATTTTTGATTTGATCTAATTGAAATTTGAGTTAATTAAAATTATATTTTTTTACGTTTTAAAATTTGAACCGATTAAAATTCTATTCGAGCTGATTATATCAAATTTTAATAAACTCGCATTGAATTTTAATCTGTCTGAATTTTGATATAAAAAAGAAATTTAATCGACTTAAATTTTAATACGTAAAAAATAAATTTTAATCAACTTGAATCGAATTTTAATTAGCATGAATTTTAAAAAGTAAAAAAATATAAATTTTAATCGATTCAAAACAAATTTTAATTGTTGCTAATAGCTCAAGTAGAGCTCAAATTGGTTTGAATTTTAATGCATAAAAAAGAAATTTTAATAGGTTTAAATTTTAATACGTAAATAAAATAAATTTTANGAATTTTAATGCATAAAAAAGAAATTTTAATAGGTTTAAATTTTAATACGTAAACAAAATAAAATTTAATCAACTCGAATCGAATTTTAATTAATTCAAATTTTAATATGTAAAAAAAAAAAAATTTAATCAGCTCAAATTTTAATATGTAAAAAAATAAATTTTAATCAACTCAAATTTTAATTAAATTTTATGTAAAAAAAATTGTTTACAATTTATGTAGGGACATTTTTAGTATTTTAGATTTTTTTTTTAGAAATAATGGTTTAATGGCGGGGGGGTGTCAGTGATTTTTATATATAAACTAAAAAGAGTGTCAATGATGTTTTTGATAATAGAAAGAATATTTTTAAAAATATAATAAACTATTAAGGGTGTGAGTGAATTTTTTTCGTTTTTTCTTTTATTTCAAATGCTCTATGCTTGGTGCAATTTCAATATTCTTGGAATTGGATGCTTTGCGCTGAAGATTGTTGCCACCCTACCAAGTGTATAGCATTCAATGTTTCATGTTGTTTTCAACTGTTTTTAATTGGGCTTTATTCGAAAAACAATGGCCGGCAAGCATTTCTTATTTAGTTCAAACCTCATATTTGGACCTAATCTGGATTATGACTTTTAAGGATATGATTGTTTTTACCCGACAAAAATTCAAAACAACCTTAGAATATGATCCGTTCACCCTTTTTTTTTTTGGGTAATGCGAAAGCTTTTTTTTATTGTTTTTTTAGTGCTCCATTTGGCACAATGAAAAAATGGAAGAATAAAAAGTTGAAATGATGGAAAGTTGAGGGAATAGATAAAACATCATGTTTTGTAAGAAAGAAAAATAGGAAGGATGAAAAAGTTGATGGATTAATTTTCCTTCCAACTCACCAAAATTAATCCCTCTAAAATTAGAAGGAAAATGGATGGAAAGTTAATTATTTGTATCGAGATGTATCTTATTTATCTATATATATACTATGTATACATTAATTTCATATAAAAATATAATGATAAAATATATATATATATATATTTATTTATTTATTTATTTTAATTTTTTTTATTTTAACTAGGGATGAAAATTTTTGACTCAACACGATAATACGACTCGAACTCAACAAAAATTTTATGACACGAACATGATTATAACTCAACACGAACTTGAAAATAACCTGACATGCAAACAAGAAATATAAAAGGTTCATAATTTTATGACTCAACACGAATTTATTACGACACGATTCGATTGTTAACTCTAATCTTAGCCATCACAAAAAAAAATTAACAAAAAAATTATTTATTTTTATTTTCCATCCATTCAACTAAACATTAAAAAAAAAGTGTATCATTCCTATTTTCTATCCTTGAAGGATAGAAAATATCCGTTTGGTAGGGAGAATGAAAAGTAAGAATGATAGAAAGTAGAAATAATGAAAAGTAGGAGGGATACATTTTCTATCATTCAAGGATGAAAAATAAAAACGATACATTTTCCTTCCTTTGTTTTTGGTTGAATGGATGAAAAATAAAAATGATTATTTTTTTTTTTTGGTGTTAGCTAATATTAGAGATGACAATCAAGTTAAGCTGTGTTGTGTCAGATTCGTGTTGAGTCATTACGAGTTTGTGTCGAATATTATTCAAATTTAACTTAACTCATTTAACTAATTATATCGTGTCGAATTGCGAGTTGACCTGTTTATTTTTGTATCGAATTCGAGTCGTATCATCGTGTTAAGTCGAAAATTTTCACCTTTGATTAAGATGGAAAAAATATATATATTTTTTATTTTTTAAAAATTTTATTTTTAAAATTTTTTAAAATATATATACATATTTTATCATTGTATTTTATATGAAATTAATGTATACATAAGATATATAGACAAATAAGATACATCTTAACATAAATAATTAACTTTTCATCAACTTTTCTTTCAATTTTGGAGGGATTGATTTTGGTGAGATGGAAGAAAAGTTAATTCATCTATTTTTTTATCCTTCCTTCCTTCCTTACCAAGTACGATATTTTATTTATCTTTCTAATTTTTTATCTTTCTATTTTTCTATCGTACCAAATGAAACATCATATTTTCTACTTTTTATCCTGCCTACCAAACGAACATGCGAGGTACCCTACACGGTCCATGGGGTTGGGCAGCTAGTCAACGTGTCGAAACTGGGCCAGGCTAGACCATTCGGAACTAATATGGCTCTGTTCATTGGATCGATTTATTTAATGGAGAATTGCAGAGGAGCATACTATACATAGCTTATTTGTCTTTATATAGTTTATGCTCCGGTTGGTAGTCAGTATGAAAAGTACGGGGAATGAAAAGTACGAGATATATACATTTTATCATTCAAATAAAGGAAGTATAAATAATATATTTTTTTTTTATTTTTGTTTTGTAGGATAGATGAAAAATAAAAGTGATTAATTTTTTTTTATGCTTGATAAAATGAAAAAAAAATATATATATATAATTTAAATTTAAATTTTTTTAAAATATAAATACATATTTTATCATTATATTCAATATAAAATAATCATAAAAAATATTTCAACACAAATAATTAACTTTTTATCTATTTTCTTTTTAATTTTAAAGAGATTAATTTTAGTGCGGTGAAAATAAAACTTATTCATTTACATTTTCTATCTTTCTTCACCAAATATGATATTTTTCCTATTTCTTAAACTTTTCATCGCATCAACTGAGCATTAGACTTTCAACCATTAAGTCCCTTTGTCCTAAATATTTTGTTGAGGATGTAAACATTTACGGTTTGTATATTTGTATATTATGTAATTGTTCTTAACTTAAATTTGTGTCGGTGTGTTTTAGGTAAGGCTGACAATTTTGTCAGGTGGGATTGTTTCATGTTGTTTGAAATGAGTTTGTATAAAATAATATTTCATTCATTTATATAAACGAATTAAACTATCACACTCGTATACGGTTCGTTTATTATATAAGTTATCCGACACAATTTGTGTGTCATCCGTTAAATAAGAGAATCAGTTAAAATATTTTGAGTTTACATGAAAAATTACCAATTCGTCACATATTATACATGTTTGATTTGTTTATTATAATAATAAATTATGATTAAATAAAAATATAAAGACAAAAAAAATAAATATTAAATTACTACAAAATTTAAATGAGATTGAGATATAAGAGGCGTGAAATGAAGCAAGGCCGAAAAACTTAATTTTTTTTTAGAATTTATAGTATCACTGTTAATGAGTTAAATGGGTTGAAATGAGTTTTTATATTAAATATTAACGGATCTATTAATTTAATCCGTAAACTATCTGTGCTTGTTAAAATTATACCAAAATCTATTAAATTCTTGGTGTCGATTTTACGGAAGACGTCTAAGATTGGCAGGCATTCTTTTACGTATTGCCCAGACCACGGTGAAGCATTAACTCGAAGCCTGGCTTTTTTATTTATACAAGCCCGAAAAACAAAAAGCCCAAAACCAATGTCACTTGTGACTTGAAACGTGGCCCTCAACTATTGGATGAAACAAGTGGGAGACTTCTGTCATTGGTCAGTTTTGGCAAGAACACGTTGCAAGCAAAGCGAAGTCAGTCGTTGATGCCCTGTGGTTCATGTTTATTGTTCATCCCTCTTCGCTTCATGTTTTACACAGAGGGAAAAGACTCGTCAAATTNCAAGAACACGTTGCAAGCAAAGCGAAGTCAGTCGTTGATGCCCTGTGGTTCATGTTTTATTGTTCATCCCTCTTCGCTTCATGTTTTACAGAGAGGGAAAAGACTCGTCAAATTGCCACAGGAACGACCGTTGATCTCTCAGGAGAGAGAGAGAGAGAGTTCAGACAAGTTCGTAGCCATTTGTACGTTTTATTGCGGCGAGCAAAGCGATCGAACAGAAAACCCTAGGTTCTCAGTAGGGAGATCCAATCTCTCCCCTGATCTCTGTGCCTAAGCTCAATGGCGAATCGAAGATCAAAACTATTGGTGCTATTGTGCTTTTTATCGTGCGCTATAATTGCAATTGCAGGGTTAGTGTGGAAGGTCTCATTCATCTGTATCACCTTCATGTTTTTCTTTGGTTCTGATTGAACAATTGGATGATTGCAGGAAGAGTTATTATGATATTCTTCAAGTGTCAAAGGGTGCTTCAGACGAGCAGATCAAGAGAGCCTATCGGAAGCTCGCATTGAAGTATCATCCGGATAAGAACCAGGGGAATGAGGAGGCTAATAAGAAATTCGCTGAGATAAATAATGGTATGCTAGATATTATGCTAATTTTTCGATTGTTTTTATTTCAATATCCTCTCTTGTATCTTAAGTAATCTAATTTTTTTATATTGATTGGTTGATTATCAGCTTATGAAGTACTATCGGATACTGAAAAGAGGAGTATATATGATAAGTATGGTGAAGAGGGTCTCCAACAGCATGCTGCCAGTGGTGGTGGTAGAGGCGGGGGTATGAACATTCAAGACATTTTTAGCTCGTAAGTTGATTTCTCTTGGTTCCTTTTTGCTTAGAAAATGCATCTTGCTTATTGAAACTTGACCTTTAATGCATGAAAACCTTGATACTGATGATCCTCCTATAACTGAATGTTGGATGGTTCTAATAAATCTGACGAATGTGTTTTACTCAATATAAGATCGATGTTGATTTGAGTAGCTGGCTGTTCTAATCAAAGAATAGTCATTGCATAGCATAAATTTTCCAACAATTTGTGGTCAACAGTCACTCTTGCATGGTGGTAATCATTACATGTAATCTATCTTATCTGATTGTTACATATGAATGTGATCCTTCATTTACAACATGATATCATTTTGAGTCTTATATGAACTAGTATCATCCTTATAACCTATATCTGGCTGTCACTGTGTGTTTAAAAACTGATATTATAATATGCATTTTTCCCTTTTATGGTATATAAAACCATCAAACTTGAGTTGAATGTTGTTATTCTTTGTCGTTATGGTGACAACTAATTTTAAGATGGAAAGTTTGTTTCAATATTCTCTGTCATTTCTGACAAGATGAAGTTGTCTTCTAGTTTTTTTGGTGGGGGTCAAATGGAAGAGGAAGAGAAGATTGTGAAAGGTGATGATGTAATTGTCGAGTTGGATGCAACACTTGAGGATTTATATATGGGAGGATCATTGAAGGTATGTAATATGTTATATTGTTTCCACCCCAAAATGAATGAATCATCTGCTTTTATCTGACATTATAGCTGCTATAGTGAATAATATCTGAAGCTTAATATTGGCCACCTTATGTGAATGTTGTCAATAATTATGAGTAATGGTTGTTAGATTTGTCCAACCTTGAGATTCTGACATGGGGACACAATTGAATTTTTGGAAGCGCTTATTTTTCTTTCTTTTTAAGTTAGGATATTGTGGAAGTTGCAGGATCACTTCATTCATTTTTCCTCACAGGTAGTACTATCAGCCTTACACATGGGGCACCTAGAAAGTGTCTATCATTGGTCACACTTATTACCTTTAGTGGCATCACACTTTTTGAAAGAGCTAATGCTCTAAGCAATTTGTAGCTATTATCTTAATTAAAGCAACAAAGACTTCAGAATGGATCTTCTNTTATTACCTTTAGTGGCATCACACTTTTTGAAAGAGCTAATGCTCTAAGCAATTTGTTGCTATTATCTTAATTGAAGCAACAAAGACTTCAGAATGGATCTTCTTTACTATGTTAGTATGAACTCCGTATGACCTCGAGATGTATATTCTGCTGTTGTATTGACTTGACTGGTTTAGGGCTTTGCATACTTTGAGGCACTTTGCGGCTATTATTTCATTTGTATTCTATAATGTGAAATCCGTCAGGTTTGGAGGGAGAAAAATATTTTAAAACCAGCCCCCGGTAAGAGAAGCTGCAATTGTCGAAATGAGGTCTATCACAGACAAATTGGTCCGNTGACTGGTTTAGGGCTTTGCATACTTTGAGGCACTTTGCGGCTATTATTTCATTTGTCTTCTATAATGTGAAATCCGTCAGGTTTGGAGGGAGAAAAATATTTTAAAACCAGCCCCCGGTAAGAGACGCTGCAATTGTCGAAATGAGGTCTATCACAGACAAATTGGTCCGGGGATGTTCCAGCAGATGACAGAGCAGGTATATTATTCCTCTTGACAATCTTGCGGTAGAAAACCCTCCAACGACCCCTTTTTTTGGTCTAGTGCTTATCCAAACCCATCCGGGGTTGTTTACATTTGGACTTTCTGAACCCTCTGATATCTCCTTGTAGGTTTGTGACCAGTGCCCAAATGTAAAATATGAAAGAGAGGGGTATTTTATCACTGTGGACATTGAGAAAGGGATGCAAGATGGGCAGGTAAGCTTCTCCTCTTTTTCTTTTTCTTTCTTTTTTTTTTTCTAATAAAAGGGAAAGGAAACAAAACATACTCAATTATAGTAAAAGTGATCGTCATACTTCCATGTTTTTGCTGAATGAAAATAGTTTGTGTTGCCCCTCCCCCTTCCCTCATTAATTTCCTTTTTGAATGATGTTTTTATGCATGAGTGATTTCAGAAAATTGCCTTGGTTGCAAAGTCCAACTTTATGGAGATTATCGGATACTTCGTCCCCTAAAGCAATCTTGGAATTTGGATATTTCATCAAAGTTGGTGACGACGATTTAAATCTAGCGATAAAAGTTATGAGAAACTTAGTTGTGGTGGCTGCAAAGTGCCAAAGCCTATTGAAAGGCTTGTACACCTTGTCAATTTTTTTTTCTTCTGATCTAAATGGAATCAAGGAGAAATCATATTTTGTTCGCAAATTTTAGTTAACACATTTTTCAACCTCTACATGTCAAATATGACGGATGATGGTGTGGAGGAGCCTGGCCATTAAGGAATCACTTAGATATGTTGATTACTATGTTGCTTTCTTGCCTAGGATTGGTATTTGTATGCCTGTACTACTTAAGGAAATGACATTTTATGTAATTCAGAATGATTCAAGATAATACTTATTCAACGAGGGGAAAAAATAAAAAAAACTGATTCAAGATTTAATTGAGTCAATGATTCATGTATAACTATCTAAGAGGTGTCCAGGTTTACATCATAGGATTATTGGTAAGATACACCTTGTATTTGCATGATCTCATTCTAAGCTTCAATGCAACAGTGAGAATATTTTCCTTTTTTTCCCCTCTTCTTTTTCCTTTTCTTCAGAATATCCTTAGGATAGGATAGCACTTACGTCTCTTTTTGCAGGAGGTGGCCTTCTACGAAGATGGTGAACCCATAATAGATGGTGAATCAGGGGATCTTAGGGTCAGATCTTTGTCCTTGGCTTTGTATTGTACCTACTTAAATTTAAATTTTGCACTAACACTACTATCAAATTTGGGCAGTTTCGGATTCGCACTGCACCCCATGATCGCTTCAAAAGGGAAGGCAATGACCTGCATGCAACTATTACGATAACTCTGGTAATTTTTAATCTCACTTGCTGATCTGGTGCATTACTCAGTGAGATCAACATGGGTATGGCTATGGCATGTCTGTTCCTTTTGAGTTGAACAGACTTTTATTGTCAATTTTCTATTTACCAGTAACCATTTAAGAAATTCGAAGGCCAGTCAGCTTAGAATATTTGGCTCTAATTCATTTCAAATTTTCCTGTAAATCAGACATTTTCGGGGATACTGAAGTGATTATTGAGTTTGTTTGGTCTTGAAAAAGGTAGTGGAATGCCTATAAACCTAGCTTAGTATCCTTTAGAAATTCCAATACAGCCCCCCTTTACAATGTTTAAGCACGGGCAACTCCTACTTGATCCTGTGGGATAGGGAAAAATCTGAAGAGAAAAGAAAAAAAAAAGGGGGGGGGGGGGGTTTAAGGGAACCCCCTCCTCATGTACATCAAGATCAATTTTATCTAAGAAATTCACTTACTTACCCAAGAAAAAAANGGGGGGGGGGGGTCGACTGATATTAATTGTGCCAAAATACATGGAGTTAAGTTGACTACCATGTAGCTTGCAAAGACCCTATGGAGAATGTGGTCAGAAATCCATCATGGAGTCCGGCTGATATTAATTGTGCCAAAATAC
Organism: Ilex paraguariensis; assembly: GCA_963454935.2. NCBI lineage: Eukaryota > Viridiplantae > Streptophyta > Magnoliopsida > Aquifoliales > Aquifoliaceae > Ilex > Ilex paraguariensis. Next base: position 42,687 of record CAUOFW020000714.1, on the reverse strand, counting down.
ATGGAGTTAAGTTGACTACCATGTAGCTTGCATAGACAAGTGTTAAATCCTATGCGGATTAGAAGTTTTTTTACATTTAACTTGAGAGAAGTTATTTGTCCTGTGTNTATTAATTGTGCCAAAATACATGGAGTTAAGTTGACTACCATGTAGCTTGCAAAGACAAGTGTTAAATCCTATGCGGATTAGAAGTTTTTTTACATTTAACTTGAGAGAAGTTATTTGTCCTGTGTGGGGTAGCATAAGAAGTGTGGCGTTTAGAAGAGGATGTTTATTAAACTTGCTTTCCAGTATCAAGTTATTATGGATATGCCTATAGGTCATTTGGTTTCTCATCATATATGGTTGCTCTCTTTTTCAAAATACTAAATTAAATTAAGAATAATAGTTTCTATAGTTAACCATTTGTTGTTTGTTGAGTTTACTGGTGTTGGATGANTTGGGGTAGCATAAGAAGTGTGGCGTTTAGAAGAGGATGTTTATTAAACTTGCTTTCCAGTATCAAGTTATTATGGATATGCCTATAGGTCATTTGGTTTCTCATCATATATGGTTGCTCTCTTTTTCAAAATACTAAATTAAATTAAGAATAATAGTTTCTGTAGTTAACCATTTGTTGTTTGTTGAGTTTACTGGTGTTGGATGCGCATTATCGAATTAAGAGAGATGGAATTGGTCCAAGGTGTAAGAAGTTTTCATATTTGGTTATAAGCAAAGTGATTGCTTCTTCGGCCTAAACCAAGAAATCCCTTAGATATGAATCATGATGCAAAATTGATTGTGACGATGTAATACTGAGGAGAGGACAAATGGTGCAACCTCAAACCAACCCCCCCCCCCC
>CAUOFW020000714.1:0-27675 GCA_963454935.2 Ilex paraguariensis | reverse complement strand
GGGGGGGGGGGGGGGGGGGGGATTGGACCAGTCTGAGAAAAAATACATAAATTTGAATCTGAGTAACTAGAACTAAACTAGAGTTTGTGCTCTCCCCTATCGCTCAATAGTAAATGGTACCCATTTACTTGACTAGCAAAAACGGCCAATTTCATTGGACAATGGAGAAAATTTGTTTTCTACGTGCTATACTATTCAATTTTCAAACTAGAATAATGTGGTCCACCGAAACCTAAACATTATACTTCTTCGTTCTGTCACGACTGACTGACGAAACAACGATCTTCGGCCAAGCAACACATACAAGAGGAGACGATGAGGAAAAGGATAAAAAAAGGTCTTGCGGAATAGCATTTTAATCTTACTAGTTGTAGTAAAGATCCCAAAGCAGTATAAAATGAACTGTCATTCTTTGTGGACACCAGATTTCCAGAGCGATATCAATGGTTACCACTTATCAGGAAGGATTAGCCATATTTAAGAGGCAAACATGATGCCACCTCTTTAAATGGGAGAACCGTTTTCCAATCTTTGTTGCCTCGGAGCCATAAGGAAAGCTAGGGTCAGAAACTGAAACCTTGGCTTTCTTAGAGAAGCTGAACATTTCGGACACAAACAAAAATGGACTTCAACTAAAACGATTGTCAAATATAGATCCCAACCACCCAATTCCCAAATGTATCCTCCCTTTAGGAATGAATAGAATCTACCTTTTGAAATAAGAACAGAAAATTGAGAGGACCCTAAAAGAATCTACCTTGTCCTCCAAAAGAGTAACTATTTCATTCTACCTTCTTATGCAGAGGATTAAAGGGCAGCTTTGCTAGTCGTTCAAAAGCAGATCAGAGCTAATCAATCGCAGCTTACCAAATCAGTGACATGCTCCACAACAATGTTCTCCACAAGCGCCACAGTTTCTGGAAGCTGCTGGAAGTGCAGCACAAGAAATTCACAGTATAGGTAAAAAATTAACCAACAAATTTAGCAATCATAGTAACTGTCACCTCTGACATATGTAAGTAGCATCATGTTCATTAAATAAAGTCAATCTACAAAAGCATCCTTTGTTTCTGCCAAGAAAAAATCAGAACACATCTAATTTCACAAAGCCAAACAACTACGATGGAAGACATTCACAAATGTACTTCGTTTCAAAAGAATATATTATGTATGCACGCAACCATGCAATAACGAAATCCAAATAAACCAACCTAAAGAAGCTTAAAATTCTCAAAGCTTAAAGTTCTCAAAAAGAAGCCTCAGTCGATGAGTTAAAAGACCTTCTCCTACGATAGAAAAGTGGAAAGATGGAAAGTTAGAACGATAAATAAAAATCATGTTTGGTAAGGAATGATGAAAAAGTGGATGAATTAACTTGTCTTCCAACTCACCAAAATTAATTCCTCCAAAATCGGAAGAAAAGTAGATGAAAAGTTAATTATTTGTGTTAAGATATATTTTATTTGTCTATATATCTTATGTATACATTAATTTCATATAAAAATACAATGGTAAAATATGTATATATATTTTAATAAATTTTAAAAATAAATTTTAAAAAAATTAAAATTAAAAAAAAATATTTTTTCCATCTTAACTAAGGTTGAAAATTTTCGACTCAACACGATGACACGACTCGAATTCGATACGAAAATAAAATGGTCAACTCGCAACTCGACACAACATAATTAATTAATTGAGTTAAATTATGTTTGACTAATATTCGATACAAACTCGTAATAATTCAACACGAATTTGACACGACACGACTTGACTCGATTGTCACCCCTAATCTTAGCCAGCACAAAAAAAAAAAATAGTCATTTTATTTTCCATCCATCCATCCAACTAAACACAAAGGAAGAAAAGCGTATCCTTTCTACTTTCCATCCTTGAAGGATAGAAAGTGTATCCCTCCTACTTTCCATCCTTCCTACTTTCTATCCTCTCTATCAAACGGAGCATTAGAGTCGGCAAAACAAGAGGAAATAAAGCTAATCTTTAGTCCTATCATTAAGTCTTTGANTTCTGTCTGGTGTTCACCATGGTCACTGTTCTTTATAGAGAAAAGATTAGGAAAACTACTCGTTTCCCACAGACGGCGCCAGATTGTGCGTGCAAGATCCTGCACAATATAAAAAATATTGGGAACAGATCTCTCCCCTGGTGAACTCTGAGTGAGCCGGTGGAGTGGCCAAACACGCTGCTTGAAACAGCCTGCAAGGTACGATGGCAACCTGGAACGGCAAAAGAAGATCCTGGGAAAGGAAGAACAATCCTGTACGGGTGAAAGGTTTTCCTGGAACAAAGAAGAACAAGTTAGAAGGGTGCCGGAGTGTTTTCCGGCGTATCCCCTCCGACGGTCTAGTCAGTCTTTGAGTGAGAGAGAGGAAGGAGAAAACACTGAGAAAAAATGTACTGTCGTAGAGAGTTTGTGATTGCATACCCGCTTTGCCTTTTGGGAAGGGTATTTATACCTTAAAAGCTCATGATTGCTGTCAGTGTGGTCAGTAGGTGATCATCAGGCATAGGTAGCGTGTGTATGGATTCGATGAGGAATGTCTTCTCTAATTGACTGCTCGGGGTCCCGAGCAATCAATGCTGAGCCGTCGGGACGCCGACGGTACAATATGCTCCTTTCGGGAAGGATGCAATAAATGCTCTGTAATAGGAGCATTTATTGCCTTTCATATCCGAACCTTACCGCATTGAATGCGGTCTCGTCAACAGAAGGGTGCAATTAATTGTTTGTTTTCCCACAGCGCGTGTCAGTAACGGCGTGCCGTTCGTCTGTCTTTGATGTGACATCATTTGCCACACGTCCACCCCTTACTGGCTGTGATTACTGTATTTCGGCATGTTCTGACATTACTTGTGTAAGACGAGGTCATGATGAATAGTCTAGACCGGCATAGGCTAATGACCTTNCACACGTCCACCCCTTACTGGCTGTGATTACTGTATTCCGGCATGTTCTGACATTACTTGTGTAAGACGAGGTCATGATGAATAGTCTAGACCGGCATAGGCTGATGACCTGTACGTCCGTAGCTTTATCCGGGAGTAGAGGAAGCGTCCAGGACGGAGTGACTCTCGGCACCGAGGAAAGGATCACCTCGGGGACCGAGGGTGGTATGCTTCGAGGTACACGGGTGACCGAGGACACGTGTTTTGTTTGTATAATATACCAAATGCATGATTCTACGTGAGAGGTACCTCGAGGGAGAGGACACTCTTTGCCGATGGTGCATAAATGCGAGAAACACTGTTCCAGAAATCCCGAGGACACGTGTCTTCATCATAGGGTTTTTCAGAAGAGTCCCATCAGAAGGTTTAAGATGCATGAGCAGCAAGAGAGCAACACGAAAAACTTATACATCCCGTCAATTTATTGAACAAANGTGCATAAATGCGAGAAACACTGTTCCAGAAATCCCGAGGACACGTGTCTTCATCATAGGGTTTTTCAGAAGAGTCCCATCAACTGCCCCCCAGCCTTCGATCTTCTGACACCGAGGACACGCGTTGTAAGGAGACGAAGGGTTTTCCAACTGCCATCCGTCCTTCATTATGGCCTCGAGCAGCTTTCCCCGGCTTGGGACGTCGTGCGCATTAAATGCGCTGTTTTGGTTCTCCCGCCCAATGATGACAATTTCCCCCTATATAAAGGGGGTTCTTCTCTGGTTTCCATCATTTTGCCATTCCGATCTTTGACCCAGAGTACGCCATTCCTGATCTTTTCGCCGGAGTTCTTGTTTCCTCTGCCATCGTCGACTGCTCTTTCTCTCAAAATCACAGAGCCAGTAAACCCATTGTTGACTCCTGGACTTTCCGGTGCGAGTCATTTTAAAGTTTTTCCTGAAAAACTCCGTTTTCGACGTTTCGGGTGAGTTTCACAACCTTCTTCTTTATCGTCCTCCTAGCCTTTTTGTTTTCCGGTTGAACGGTGGTGTCATCCGGTCGGTACGTCAAGATTTAAACCCTCGGGGAACTCCCTCAGGTTTTCAAGAGTAAATACCTTTTTCTTCCTTTTCTTTTAGAGATGCCTCGTCGTCGCCCTGCTCCCGAGAATCCACCGGCTGGTCCCTCGGGGTCAGGGAAATACNTTAACAAATGATTATAGCAAATCACACTATACTCAAAACACCTAAGACCATTGTGCTTATTGAAAGTTCAATAACCCGAATATTACTTTGTAATTAAACATATACATTTCAAGGTAGAATGTGATATGCAGAGCAACTTATACATTGGGATCATCTCTGAACTGTACATCATGTGCTGCACTGCTCAACAAAGGAGGAATAAAATGAAATTCTTTCTGAAAAACTCCTTACTGTAGAGGAGTTGTTCACATTCCATGCACAGCAACTTCCTTCTCCAATCCACTTCAATTCTATTAGCATCAAACAAAATTTTAAAAAAGTAACTGAATCATCAAAAAATAGGATTCAAAAGTACTAAGAAGAGTAAATTTAACGTTCGATTCTTTGATCGCAATTTTAAAACTCAATTTCATTTTCAACAAAATAAATTTCAAGACTATTTTTAATATAGATTTGACATTCAGTTTAAATTTTTTTCTCACGTTAGTTCACGTCATTTGGTCCATTTTTTTTGACATTTTTTTATTCATTATAGGATTGCTCATTATAAAGCTGTTGCCTCTTACTAAGATCACGAAAAAAAATAAGGAATTGAATACCAAAACAAAGAAAATCTAGGTTAACATCAGAGTCGCAATATAATTCATATTCATATATAAATCGGTTAGTGAAGAAACTCTAAAACGAAGCATCGAAAGAGAGAGTACCTCTGAAAGAGATGGGATTTATTTGGTAAAGACTTCCAAAGAGATGTGCTTCTGGCACAGAAAAAAAGTGCTCATATGATATAAAGTAGAGACGTTTCTCGAACCAGATTGACGGTTTAAGCCAACAGAGCTATTTGTTGGGCTAACTTGAGTTCAACCCGAAGAGTCAATATTTGAACCCGAGTTGACCCAACTTCCACCAACATTGAACCTCAATTATATACCAAATTGTATAACTTGAGAATCAACCTCGGATTCAATCAAAGTGAACTTGAAATAAAATTCTAGTACTCGAGAATTAATCTAAATTGATCCCGATTTCAATTTGAATTGCAATAGGGTGTGTCACTTGAGTTTAACTTGAATTTAAAAATATAAACATGAACAATATTCGAGGTGAAGATTCAAAATGAATGTTTTCTAAATTGGGTGAAATTTGATTAACCAATGGACCATCCCAACCCCTAGAGTTGCACCCTTAAGAAAGACGTTAGCATGCTATTTTTGTACTCTACATCAATGCGTACTATTGTATCAATAAATTTTATTGAATCTACTAAAATTCAACGATTATAATTGTATCATATTCAATAATGAAAAGAAGGTCATATACAACTATAGTGTGAGCACCATTATTGCAAATCTAAAACACAAAAAGCTCTAGGGGGAGCATACCACATAGATAGAGTGAATTTCCTTTGAAGAATAAAACTGTTTCACATTGCAAATGGAATTAAATTTCCATTTCGTTTAGTTTGAAAAACGTCAAACGTATTAATTTTCAGAGTATTTAAAACAAAATATTCCAACTCCAAAGGTTTTGGATTAAGCACAATGCTTTTTGTTTAGTATATCGAGACTTCAACGATATCTTTTATATTTTTATTTTTTGATAAATTAAAATATATTAATTTTAAAAAATAATAATAATCAAATTATGCGTTTAAATAACTTGTTCGACTGTCATAGTGTGCAACTCCCCGTGGCTGGTGATGCTATCTAGCTTAGGTGGGGGCCCAATCTTAAGATCTTTCACTGAGAGGCCCAACAACAATTAATGAATTTATTAGTAACCAGAAATGTAGATATTAACGACAAGATTCATCAGAAGTCGTTCGTTCAACAACATTTAAAGAATTTCACCCGTACTTTGTGGTCCATACATACATACACCTACCCACCCACTTTATACACAATTTAAATTCATGAATTTCCAGGACTCATTGGTCACACATTTAGGTTTGAGTCCATACGTTAATGCATAAGTTTTTTAGTAATTTTTTTGAGCTTTTGACTTGGGTGCATTTGGTAAAATTTTTTGTTTTTTTTCTATGATAAAAATTAAAAATATAAAATATATTTGATATTTATTTATATTTAAAAAATTGTGAAAATAAAAATAATAAGCATGTTTGCTATAATAGTGTTTTCGGTTATTTTAGTTAATTTTTTAATCTCAAATATGTTGTTCCTCAAAATACAATTAGGAATGCACCACACAACTATCACAAAACCACCACCTAACACCAATGTCTCCATTATTCCAAAATACACCACCGAAAATTCACCATCCAACCCAACGAAAACCATTATCAACATCCCTGAAACCCCACCACTCAACCACCAAAAACCCACCATCCAACACCAACGTCTCCACTATTCGAAAACCAACCACCCAACATCAACATCTTCACCATTTCAAAATCACCATCAACACAATCGAAAACCCACCACCAACACACTTGAAAATTCACTACTTAACTATCGCAAACAAAAAAAAAATCAAATAGAGGCGAGAGAGAGCAAGATGCCAACAAAAGAGAGGCGGGAAAAAGAGGGAATGAAAGGGGAGGAATTTTGATGCTTAATCAAGAAAACTCATTTTTTTGTTGCTAAGGAGGATCGAAACCGAAATCTCATTAATCCCAGTATGGAGAGTGCCTATTTTTATTTTTAGGTGTTTATAAAAATGTCTTTTTTATGTTTTCATTTTTTGGCCTTGTTTTTAAAAAAGAGTTGCTAAAAAAATAGAAGCACATCACAAACACATTTTTTTTTTTTAATTTTTGACAAAAATTGAAAATAAAAACATAAAAAAAAATAGAAACATTTGGATACCTAATGCAACCTTGAAAATCTAATTAGCATCTAAAGGTTATCTATATAAAACAAACAATTTCTTACAAAGATAGTTGGAGAAGCCTTCCTCCCACNCTAATTAGCATCTAAAGGTTATCTATATAAAACAAACAATTTCTTACAAAGATAGTTCGAGAAGCCTTCCTCCCACTTTTTTTTTATTTTTTTGAGAATTTTTAATTATTAAATTCTCATTCTCCAATCATATTCTATCAAATGACTAGAATAACTAATATGAATAACTATCTATAAATTCTCTCTAACCACCACGTAATTATTTTTTTTAACAACATGAAATTCTCAATCTAATAGTTTCTACAAAATTTTGGTAACTTATAAAATAACTAACAATAACTCTGCATTTGAAGAAATCACCCATGCATTGCAGAAAGTCAGACGCCTGTATGAAATATTAAACAGCTGGAACTTGAATTGCGATGAGACTCATTCCAGATTTTTTTTTTTTATTTTTTTTTTTGGGACAAAGACTCATTCCAGATAGAATCTTAAAAATACCAAATCAAATTTAAACTAGAATTTTGTATAAGACTGTTCTTAACGTTAGGATTTACTTACCGGACACGTGTCCGTGTCAGACAACGTGTATTTGTTTTGTTAAGGTACAGGGGCGTATGTATTGCAAACTCAAACTTACAAACCTACCGAGAGACGGAAAGAGAGAAAAACAGGAGCTTTATGCACACGTCCCCATTGTGGGCTTCACACAACCCACACGCGCTTCCTTGTGCGAAACAGCTGGACTTACCCGACACGACGAAGGTACCATCACGAATTGGAAACGACGTCGTGGGGCAGAGGAAAGATAATTATAGGTCCAACTTCCGACGACGTCGTTTGAAACGTTTAGTGTTCGTCACCTCCTGAAAAGAAGGGATCTGCANTTCCAACTTCCGACGACGTCGTTTGGAACGTTTAGTGTCCGTCGCCTCCTGAAAAGAAGGGATCTGCATTTTTTTTATTTTTTGGTCAGAAGGGATCTGCATTCAGTTGGGCAAAAATATCGCCGTGGGAGAGAAAGCTGTGAAAGTTGGTCACCTGCTTGGTTGGAAACGCAGAACAAACCGGTTCCCTTCTTCTTCTTTAAATCCTCTCTCTCTCTCTCTGAAATTCGTCAAAGAAAAGGACTCAAATTCAAAATTGTAGTGCACGTTAACGCCTGATCGTCGGCGTCGTACGTTAGCGTTGATCCCCATTCCCTGATTTTCCTTTGAAACTCTATATACATATACAAATACCACAAAGAAAGAGAGGCATACCCAGAAGTAGTAGTGAAAAGATGGATAGTCTCTTTTTGAAGGCAGGGATTCATGGGGTGACTTCAGCGATCCCGGTCGCCGGGGGAGCTTTAGACGTCCGTACAACTTCAGCCCACCTTAGCGCCGCGGTGGGACATTCTGCGACGCCGGCTGCCAATGCGATTTCGGTTGACAAACCTTCTGTGTCGTTGTCGGCGCCGCCTCAAAGAACTGCGCCTTGGGGGTTTTCTTTTAGGTACCCACTCAGATCTCTGTGGCCTGGAGGTCGAAACAGGTACGATGCCATTGCGCTGGATGACGCTGTCCTGGTTGATGAAAAGGAAGAGAAAAAAGAAGGGGTTATTGAAGGTGAGAGTGGGAATGATGGACAGAATGGGAATTGGGTGTCGAAGATTCTTCATGTGAGGGCTTTGTGGAAGGACGAAGGGCAAAGTGGCGGTGAAGGATTGGGGGAAAAAGAGGAAGAAACCGGCGTGGTGAATGATAATGAAAATGATCTGGGCAGCAGCGAATGTTATGGTGGTGGTGGTGATGAAGAATGTAATGTATGTACAGTTGATGATGACGACAAGATTGAATTCAACAGGGGTTCGTTTTCAAAGCTGCTTCGCAGGGTGTCGTTGGCAGAAGCAAGGTTGTATGCTCAGATGTCGTATTTAGGGAACTTGGCTTATTCCATTCCCCAAATCAAGGTACACCATCTACGGATTTTCAGATTTCTTTTGTCTTGGATGGTAACAACTTTTTTTTATACCGCTGGGTTGTTTGATGAATTTTACATCGAATGAAATGTTGAAAATTTGTAGAAAGCCATGTATAAGTTGTTTGATTTCTGTGAAATTGAAGGAATTGGTAAATGGGTTTCTGTCTCGTTAGAAATGAGATTGATCGATATTTGTCTTCTTACAGTTTCGGATCTAGTTTTACCCTATAGGCCTAATTTTCTTTTGTTCTAGGTGTAAGAGGTAGAACCCTCTACTAAAGATTTCGGCTTGACCTGGGTTAACCCACGCGGGCGACCTTCCAGTAGCCTTTACCTCTCTTCGCCACTAGGACCCTTTCCTAAGGCAATCCCACGTCGGAAGAGAGTCGTCTCCCCTCTGCCATATAAGTGAAACAGGGGGGAGACGACTCTCTTTCGATGTGGGATTGCCTTAGGAAAGGGTCCTATTGGCGAAGAGAGGTAAAGGCTACTGGGGGGTCGCCCGCGTGGGTTAACCCAGGTCAAGCCGAAATCCTTAGTAGAGGGTTCTACCCCTTACAGAAAGGTGCCTTTTGGTGGACAGGATTCCCTCCCTCCGAAAGGATTTTGGCCTGCACCTTTTCCTAAGGCAATACAGTAGCCTTTACCTCTCTTCGCCAATAGGATCTTTTCCTAAGGCAATCCCACATCGGAAGAGAATCGTCTCCTCCCCTGCCATATAAGTGAACACTTCCTATGGAGGAGGTNATGGGTTTCTGTCTCGTTAGAAATGAGATTGATCGATATTTGTCTTCTTACAGTTTCAGATCGAGTTTTACCCTATAGACCTAATTTTCTTTTGTTCTAGGCTTTTGATGATTGGTTGAAATTTTTGGGTGAAACTTGGATCTCTTTCATCTATGTATACGGATGGCATGGCCAGACAGTAGAATGTTATAGGCTGCCCAATTTCACCACAACTATTATAATTCCTGTAACAAAAGCAATAGGCTAAATTTATATTTCTTAGAGTAGATTTGTTATCACATTAGTGCACAACATTTTGCTTTTATAGACAAACTTAGATATGTTAAATTTAATATTTTTGATAAATAGTATGAATGGAGATTTCGTTTCATCTTATTGGTTGTACAGCCAGGAAATCTCCTGAAATATCACGGACTGCGATTCATTACTTCGTCATTGGAAAAGAAACAACAAGTGCTAAAGGCTGAAAAAGAGAAGGCAGAAGCCGATGTTCAGGAAGCAGAAGGAAGCCCAAAGGAGCCTGCGGACAGGAAGGAGGGGAAGACTACTAGTGGGAATAGGGTAAGTGTCACCACTGCTTATCAGATTGCCGCCTCTGCTGCTTCGTATCTGCATGCTCATACAACAAGCGTCCTTCCCTTTACATCCTTCAAACCCAAGTCAATTAAAGATCCGCCTGAAGGAGAAAGTGGAACCAATGATAATGTTTGTATGATGGACGCAAAGGTGGCCTCCTTAATGGCAACCACTGACTCAGTGACAGCAGTGGTCGCTGCAAAGGAGGAAGTGAAGCAGGCTGTTGCAGATGATTTGAATTCAACACGTTCATCACCCTGTGAGTGGTTCGTTTGCGATGATGATCAAAGTGGCACAAGATTCTTTGTCATTCAGGTACGGTCTAGTTGTTGTTTGTTAATATTACTGGAGCTGAGGTCACACTGCTGTGGATTGTGATTATTAGGGTGTTGATGGATGAATAGATTAGCAGGTTTTAAATGCTGATTTTCTGCCTGTATTTATTTAGATCAGCACCGCATATATTGATTGCAATCTTATGCCATTACTTGAATATGGTACTTTCAGGGATCGGAGTCACTGGCATCGTGGCAAGCCAATCTACTCTTTGAGCCCGTTCAGTTTGAGGTAGTTTTCATACACACATTTCACAATGCCTTTTTGTTTCTTAGGTGGTTTACTTCTGAGTTGGGTTTTAGGGTGTTAAAAGATAACTTTGCAAAATCGGCACGATATTTTAACGGNTTGATTGCAATCTTATGCCATTACTTGAATATGGTACTTTCAGGGATCGGAGTCACTGGCATCGTGGCAAGCCAATCTACTCTTTGAGCCCGTTCAGTTTGAGGTAGTTTTCATACACACATTTCACAATGCCTTTTTGTTTCTTAGGTGGTTCACTTCTGAGTTGGGTTTTAGGGTGTTAAAAGATGACTTTGCAAAATCGGCACGATATATTAACGTNTTCAGTTTGAGGTAGTTTTCATACACACATTTCACAATGCCTTTTTGTTTCTTAGGTGGTTTACTTCTGAGTTGGGTTTTAGGGTGTTAAAAGATGACTTTGCAAAATCGGCACGATATTTTAACGGATGGAGCTGTTTAGTTAAGGTTTATAAATGTCCAGTATAAGGCAGTCTCCATATTTGTTCAATTAACTGAAATAGTAGAATGTCATATTGTTTAGGGACTGGATGTGATTGTGCATAGAGGTATATATGAGGCTGCAAAGGGGATATATGAGCAGATGCTGCCTGAAGTCCGTGCGCATCTAAGATTTCATGGTGATCGCGCCACGTTCCGTTTTACGGGGCACTCTCTCGGCGGTAGCTTGTCGCTGCTTGTAAATCTCATGCTGTTGATTAGGGGGGAAGTCCTTCCTTCTTCCTTGCTTCCCGTTATAACGTTTGGGGCACCATCTATTATGTGTGGAGGGGATCGCCTGCTTCGTGAGCTTGGATTGCCTCAAGGCCATATCAAGGCAGTCACAATGCACCGAGACATTGTACCTAGAGCCTTCTCTTGCCATTACCCCAATCATGTTGCAGAGCTTCTTAAGGCAGTCAATCGAAACTTTCGGGGTCATCCATGTCTCAATAACCAGGTGAAGTCATTAATATGCAAAACCCAATCTCTGATACTATTACTTCATATTTGACCACTTAAGTTTAACTAGTGTTTTGTTATGCAACAGAGGCTGTTGTATGCTCCAATGGGGGAGTTTCTGATTCTACAGCCAGATGAGAAATTGTCTCCCAACCATGATCTCCTTCCCTCCGGCAGTGGGCTATATCTATTGAGATGCCCAGTGTCAGACGCCAGTGAGGCAGAGAAGCAGGTGCGTGCTGCACAGGCTGTGTTCTTAAACTCACCGCATCCACTTGAAATCTTAAGTGACCGTTCGGCATATGGTTCCGGGGGAACCATTCAAAGAGATCACGACATGAACTCTTACTGGAAATCTGTTCGGAGTGTAGTCCGCCAGGAGCTCATCCGTAGGAGGAAAGCTAGGAGAGAGCACCGTCGCAAATTTTGGTGGCCTCTTGTAGCACGCAGCATTGATGCTGGTAACAGCATTATGGGGAGGTCTCCGGTATCAGCGAACATGGGCCAAGGTCAATTCAACTTCTCGGGCGTGTTACAAACTGGCCGAGAATCTTTGAACAGGTTTAGTAGGCTTGTTGCATCGCAGCACATGCATTTGCTTGTGGTGCTCCTGTTTCCTGCACGGTTGTTGATCGTTGGTGCATATAGCGTAATCAATTTCCGTTAATTAGTTGGTGATGCTGGAATTGGTTGTTAGATAAACACCAGGGGATTAACTTTAGAGTCTGAGGTGCATGGTTTACAATATAAGAGTAGATGATTCATTGTTCATTTGGTTGTTACAGCAATTCATGTTCCCCTGTTTTGGAGATGGGGAATTAAAAGATTGGCATGTAGAAAAAAAAAATTCATTTGAAAATCAATGAAAATAAACCCATTTACATCTCTATTTCTATGTGAGAATTGTGCCTTTTTCTATTTTTTGCTAGATGTAGTTTTGCCATTTCTTTTTATATTGGTTTACTGCACTATCAGTGACTATTTACAGGTTACCAGAGGATTGGTTGATTAATGCATTTTTTTTTCGGTTATTTTGTTTTTGTTTTTTTTATTGATGATGTGAAAAGGTTGAGGGGGAGATCTTGCGTGGGTGCAATAAACACGATATCTTCATTGGTATGAAGACGACAATAGCTACTCTACTATCACCCTTACCATCTCAATCAATCTTAGCAATTATTGAAACACCTATAAACTACACCTAACATAAGCTAATAACCACCATACAAAGTTGCCAAAATTAAGCAGGTTTCTCATTTTGAAGAAGAAACTTATTTGTTGGTATCCAGAAATTTGGAAAATAACAGGGCTTCTGAACAATATGTCCAAATTAAACGCTGCTCCTGGAAAATTAAACGCTTTTAATTTTTTTTTGTAAGTATAAATACTAACATGAACACGATAAAAATAAAAAATGGCATAACCCAAATATGATATGACTTGAAATAATATAAATCGATTTGCCTCGTAATTCTAGTTACCAAAATTTAGCACGTTTCTCATTTTGAACAAAAAGATAATTTTTCTTGAGCATAGTGTTCTTTCGTGAAAAAACGAGGTGAATGGAACCAAATTGAGAAGGCAAGCTAGAAGATTCATTTGGGACCACCCATTGTGGCATGCAAAGAACATGCAGATTCACACAAGTCTGCTAGGGGTTGCANATGAGCAGATGCTGCCTGAAGTCCGTGCGCATCTAAGATTTCATGGTGATCGCGCCACGTTCCGTTTTACGGGGCACTCTCTCGGCGGTAGCTTGTCGCTGCTTGTAAATCTCATGCTGTTGATTAGGGGGGAAGTCNATGAGCAGATGCTGCCTGAAGTCCGTGCGCATCTAAGATTTCATGGTGATCGCGCCATGTTCCGTTTTACGGGGCACTCTCTCGGCGGTAGCTTGTCGCTGCTTGTAAATCTCATGCTGTTGATTAGGGGGGAAGTCCTTCCTTCTTCCTTGCTTCCCGTTATAACGTTTGGGGCACCATCTATTATGTGTGGAGGGGATCGCCTGCTTCGTGAGCTTGGATTGCCTCAAGGCCATATCAAGGCAGTCACAATGCACCGAGACATTGTACCTAGAGCCTTCTCTTGCCATTACCCCAATCATGTTGCAGAGCTTCTTAAGGCAGTCAATCGAAACTTTCGGGGTCATCCATGTCTCAATAACCAGGTGAAGTCATTAATATGCAAAACCCAATCTCTGATACTATTACTTCATATTTGACCACTTAAGTTTAACTAGTGTTTTGTTATGCAACAGAGGCTGTTGTATGCTCCAATGGGGGAGTTTCTGATTCTACAGCCAGATGAGAAATTGTCTCCCAACCATGATCTCCTTCCCTCCGGCAGTGGGCTATATCTATTGAGATGCCCAGTGTCAGACGCCAGTGAGGCAGAGAAGCAGGTGCGTGCTGCACAGGCTGTGTTCTTAAACTCACCGCATCCACTTGAAATCTTAAGTGACCGTTCGGCATATGGTTCCGGGGGAACCATTCAAAGAGATCACGACATGAACTCTTACTGGAAATCTGTTCGCAGTGTAGTCCGCCAGGAGCTCATCCGTAGGAGGAAAGCTAGGAGAGAGCACCGTCGCAAATTTTGGTGGCCTCTTGTAGCACGCAGCATTGATGCTGGTAACAGCATTATGGGGAGGTCTCCGGTATCAGCGAACATGGGCCAAGGTCAATTCAACTTCTCGGGCGTGTTACAAACTGGCCGAGAATCTTTGAACAGGTTTAGTAGGCTTGTTGCATCGCAGCACATGCATTTGCTTGTGGTGCTCCTGTTTCCTGCACGGTTGTTGATCGTTGGTGCATATAGCGTAATCAATTTCCGTTAATTAGTTGGTGATGCTGGAATTGGTTGTTAGATAAACACCAGGGGATTAACTTTAGAGTCTGAGGTGCATGGTTTACAATATAAGAGTAGATGATTCATTGTTCATTTGGTTGTTACAGCAATTCATGTTCCCCTGTTTTGGAGATGGGGAATTAAAAGATTGGCATGTAGAAAAAAAAAATTCATTTGAAAATCAATGAAAATAAACCCATTTACATCTCTATTTCTATGTGAGAATTGTGCCTTTTTCTATTTTTTGCTAGATGTAGTTTTGCCATTTCTTTATATATTGGTTTACTGCACTATNTATGTGAGAATTGTGCCTTTTTCTATTTTTTGCTAGATGTAGTTTTGCCATTTCTTTTTATATTGGTTTACTGCACTATCAGTGACTATTTACAGGTTACCAGAGGATTGGTTGATTAATGCATTTTTTTTTCGGTTATTTTGTTTTTGTTTTTTTTATTGATGATGTGAAAAGGTTGAGGGGGAGATCTTGCGTGGGTGCAATAAACACGATATCTTCATTGGTATGAAGACGACAATAGCTACTCTACTATCACCCTTACCATCTCAATCAATCTTAGCAATTATTGAAACACCTATAAACTACACCTAACATAAGCTAATAACCACCATACAAAGTTGCCAAAATTTAGCAGGTTTCTCATTTTGAAGAAGAAACTTATTTGTTGGTATCCAGAAATTTGGAAAATAACAGGGCTTCTGAACAATATGTCCAAATTAAACGCTGCTCCTGGAAAATTAAACGCTTTTAATTTTTTTTTGTAAGTATAAATACTAACATGAACACGATAAAAATAAAAAATGGCATAACCCAAATATGATATGACTTGAAATAATATAAATCGACTTGCCTCGTAATTCTAGTTACCAAAATTTAGCACGTTTCTCATTTTGAACAAAAAGATAATTTTTCTTGAGCATAGTGTTCTTTCGTGAAAAAACGAGGTGAATGGAACCAAATTGAGAAGGCAAGCTAGAAAATTCATTTGGGACCACTCATTGTGGCATGCAAAGAACATTGCAGATTCACACATGTCTGCTAGGGGTTGCGCCATCAGCTCATATTGCGACAAATTGGTCGACCCAGAGCTCAATTGGTGACAAAATAGGAGTCTACAGTCTAAACTGGCTGAATTACTTCCGAGTGCCTATCCATCCAACAAAGCAGATCAAGCCTGCTTGGGTGGACATGGACATGGATGTCAAACTCTTCCTCATCTACTATTCAGCAAGCAAGTTTCTACCCCGTTGTCTAGGCCAAAATTGGCGAACTAGATCTTTCATGCCTTCTTCCTTGGGATTGGACTTTGGTACCGTAAAATAATTTTTAGTACCGTATTTTTCTTATTTCTTCTTATAATTTTAATATTTTATTTTATTTTATTATTTTAACGATCAATGGTTATTAAAAACTCAAATCAAACTTTATGATCAAGGTTCATTTTTCAGCATGATCTCGATTTTTTTTTTTCTATATGGTATTGCTATTCTCTTCCTCAAGTCAAGTTTCCATAATTTTCCTTTTTTTTCTTGATAAAATTTGCAAGATTTTTATTGCCTTTTAATAAGAAAATATCCAAAAGGTAGGGAAAGAAACTGAAAAAGGTGGAAATGGACCGATGCAGAGAAATCCACAAGTCATGAATGTGACTTAACACTCTGTTTGTGATAAACCTGGGCCCAACACGTGACCCAAAAAAGAGAATCATATCTCACTAGTTTGAAGTTTAAAAAGTAATTCTAATTAAATTTTAATCTTGACTATTCCTTAAGACTAGACAATGGATGGTCTGCCTTTGACCTAATTGGAAAGAAGGTTAATCAAAGTACGCATAAATTAGTTTAAACACCATTAATCGTTGAAGCAACCAAAAAAAAAATGTTCAAGGGACACATTGAGGTTAAGCACCGCCAGAACATGTGCACCACCAACTAAACCCTAGTAGCAGTAGCAGGGAGANTCAGCCTACCCAGTCCATACCGAAACCATCAAGCCTGAGAATCCACAGCGAAACAGCCTGCAACAAAATCAGCCTACCCAGTCCATACCGAAACCATCAAACCTGTGAATCCATAGCGAAACAGCCTGCAACAAAATCAGCCTGTCACTGCCCACCAACAGAGCATACTTTACTGTCCACACCCACCGACAGATCAAACCAACCAGCACGCAACCCAAGTCCCAATAAACCCAGCCCACCAAACCAGCAAACAATAAATTAACCCAACAAACCCAGCGACATCCAAGGGAGAGAAGCTCTCAGTGTAAATCTGCAGCCATGTCCATTTGCCTGCTATCAGATTGTCCATTCTTTTGAAGCTTTTGTTGTCCACATCATAGTAGTCAAGACTCTCTTGCTTCTCATCCATCAATATTTCTCCATCCCGTTGATCCAGAGGAATGATCCACTTCAGCAGCCCATCATCAAACCCATTCATATCAATGCTATACTCTTTCACCCACACGTGATTCTCATAATCCTTCAACACCCAAATATCCAATAAATTAACCCAATAAACCCAGCCCACTACCCACAGTCCACTGCCCAGTCTAGGCCCAAACCCAACACAATACTCACCCGAGCGAACCAGCTGCGTCACGCTCTTTGTCACAGTTTCGTGTTTTGCTTTGTGTGCCTGATTATTTGGGATCGTAGGACCTTTTAAGAGGGGTTGAATCCTCTTCTCCGTTGATCTGGTTTTGATGTAGTAGATCACTTATTTATCTTTATTGGATTTCTGGGCACCGTGATCTAATTATTTGGGAGCTTTCTGGACCTTCTTTATCTGTCGCTACAGTTCGACTAGAGGGCTGCTTGTTGGAAGCTCCATCCAGAGCTTAAGCCGCCTCCTCGCAGCCGTACTGCTGCCACTGCTGAGGCACCACTACCTACAGTCACTGCTCCTGCTACTACTGTTATTGCTCCTTCTTGGCAGAGTAATATGGATGCTATCATTTCTCACTTGGATATACTTAAGTCAGCCCTGACTTCTCAAGGTTCGACTACTACTGCTGCGACTACTACAGGTATACCTCCTGCCTTTCATAGTTGCGCCAGTCCGTCTCCCTTTTTTACTCGGGTGCGAATGGTCATATGACAGGTGAGGCCCATCATTTCATCTCTTTTGACGAGCAGTTACATACTTAAGTTCAGTTAGCAGATGGGACACATACCCCTATTGTTAGTAGGGGTACAGTCCGCCTCCCAGATGGCTTTACATTACGTTCGGTGTTTCATGCGCCAAAGCTGGCCATGAATCTATTATCTGTACATCAGTTAGCCAGAGATTTTCACTGTGCAATTGTGTTCTTATCTGATTCGTGTTATTTGCAGGACCTGAGTACCAGAAGGATTATTATCTGGGGACATGAGAGAGATGGACTATATTATCTAGGCGATCCCCCTCCGATTTCATCAGTTTCTCCACCTCCACTTCCGTCACCTGCTTTGTCTTTATCTGTTCTTAGCTTGCATGCTAGTATTTTACTTAATACTTGTCATTATAATTTTTCATCACAAACTGTTCAATTATGGCATGACCGTTTTGGGCATAAAAATTTTAAATATTTATGTATGTTATTTCCTGTTTAGAGCAAAGCTTGTGTTAGTGGTAAACTTGACTGTGTTATATGTTCCCTATCAAAACGTGTTCGGACTAGTTATATTCCTCGCATGCACTAGTCACCCAAACCATTTGACCTAATACANTTATGGCATGACCGTTTTGGGCATACAAATTTTAAATATTTATGTATGTTATTTCTTGTTTAGAGCAAAGCTTGTGTTAGTGATAAACTTGACTGTGTTATATGTTCCCTATCAAAACGTGTTCGGACTAGTTATATTTCTCGCATGCACTAGCCACCCAAACCATTTGACCTAATACACTCTGATATTTGGGGACCCTCTCCTGTAACTGCTCTGTCAGGTGCTCGATATTATGTGACATTTATAGATGACCATACCCGTTGTACTTGGGTCTACATTTTGCATAGGAAGTCGGATGTACTCCCTGTCATCACTCAATTTCTCCAGGTGATTAAGACACAATTCGATGTCATTGTTCGTGCTCTTCGTTCGGATAATGTCAAAGAATATGTGTCTGATGCCTTAATGTTTCACCTTTCTCCTTAGGGTATCCTTCAGCAGCTCACTTGTCCATATACTCCTAAGCAAAATGGAGTTGCTAGAAAGGAAAAATAAGAGTCTGATAGGGATGGTACGTTATATGCTTAGAGGTATGGGGGTATCAAAATCTTACTGACATTTTGCTGTTTTGACTTCTACTTTTCTGTGTAATCGTACACCAAGTCGTGTTCTTCAACATAGGACTCCCTTACAGGTCTTATTCCCTAATCGAACACTTTTTCCTGTCCCCCCTCGTGTTTTTGGCTGCACATGTTTTGTTCAGGATCGGTCTCTTACTCGTAAAAAGCTTGATGATAAAACGATTCGTTGTGTCTTTGTGGGCTATTGTCATCAGTCTAAGGGGTAACGGTGTTATGATCCTATTAGGTGACGTATGCATCACAGTCTAGATGTTACCTTCCTTCAGCATATTTCTAATTTTTCTTCCAATCTTGTGTCTGCCCTTTAGTTGATGATCCTCCCTTTAATTTTCCGTTACAACAGGAGCCAGAACCATTGATCACTATCACTACAGAGTCATCAGTCTCTCCTTCTTTAGAGTCACTTATCCCTGTCAGTACAGAGTCACCAATCTCTCTTCCTTTGCAGGTTTATGTTCGTCGCCCTCGCTCTCATCCCTTTGCTGATGTTCCCTCTACCTCAGGCGATGCAGGTAATATACTTCACAGTTCGTTGAGCATATTGATGCACCTGTTGTTAATACTGATGAGATTGTAGGTACTGAGCCAGTTACTTTATCTGATGAGACATTGTCAATGGAGGATGATAATTTAGGGCGTCGTTATCCGCGGCGTGATCGCCGTCTAGTTGTTCGTTATGGTTGGACTGCCAGGACTTAATATCCGATCTCTACTTTTGTTTCTTATGATGATCTGTCTCCTACAGTTCGAGTTTATAGTATGACCTTATCGGATACGTCAGTTCCTCGCTCTGTTTCAGAGGCTATACGGGAGCCCCAATGGGTTATTACCAATACAGACGGAGATGGATACTCTTTAGCGTAATCATACGTGGGATCTTGTCTCTTTACTTTCAGGGGTGAAGCCTATTAGCTGTCGCTGGGTTTACACCTTAAAATTTTTTACGGATGGTACTATTGATCGTCACAAGACTAGGCTTGTGGCTAAGGGCTTTACTCAGGTACCAGGTCGTGATTTTGGTGCTACATTTGCCCCCGTGACAAAATTGACTTTTGTTCGATTGATTATTTCTCTGGCTGCGGAGTACACTTGACCCCTTCATCAGTTAGATGTGAAGAATGCATTTCTTCACGGTGATCTGGACGAGATTATTTATATGGATGCACCACCGGGCTTTCGTGGTGAGGGGAGTATGCTGGAAAGATATGTCGATTGCGTAAGTCTCTTTATGGACTAAAACAGTTAGCACGAGCCTGATTCTCTTACTTTAGTGATGTAGTCGTACGATTGGGGTTCACCAGATGTCATTTTGATCATACTTGCTTTATTCGACAGAATACTTTTGGACAGTGTGTCATCGTTCTGGTATATGTTGATGATATTATTATTACTGGTGATGATATTTCTGGGACTGCACAGGTCAAGATAGACCTTGGGAAGGCCTTCGATGTGAAGGACCTTGAATTTCTGCGATACTTTCTTGGGATGGAGGTTGCCAGTAGTAGTAGGGGTATTGTTCTTTCTCAGAGAAAGTATGTTCTGGATCTTCTTTCAGACACTGGGATACTGGGGTGCAAACTGGCATCATCACCTATGATTCCAAACCTGAAGCTTACTGCTGAAGATGAGGAGTTAAAAGATCCGACAGTCTATCAGAGGTTAGTCGGTAGACTTATCTACTTAGCCAACACTAGGCCAGACATTTCATTCGCAATCAGCCGAGTTAGTCAGTTCATGCACAGGCTGTGTCAGCCTCATCTTAATGCAGTTTATCATATTCTTCGGTACCTCAAGTCTTGTCCTAGACTTGGGTTGTTCTATGCATCAGGATCTCAGACTAGTTCTCTAACCTGTTATTCAGATTCAGATTATAGGGGAGCNAATATTTAAATGCAAGTAAAACCATAAACATTTAAATTAAAAAAAACACTAATAATATCTCAAATCTTAATAACAGTCATAATTTAAACATTTAAATTCAAACAAATACTAACAATTGTATACATTTTCATATTGACAGGGTAGGACAACAAAAGAAGCAGAATCAGGACAACAGTAGAATTAGCAACAAAAAAAAAAGAAGCAGAATGACAATTAAAAAAAAACAACNAGTAAGAAGCAGGCAATTGTCTCTCGCTCGTCAGTAGAGACAGAGTATCGAGCACTGACACTTAACACGTGTGAGATTATCTAGCTACGATCAATTCTTGGCGAGTTGAGATTTCCAGAGATTTCTCCATCCATATTATATTGTGATAATCGACCTGCTATTCAGCTCGCTTCCGACTCTATACTACATGAGAGGACAAAGCATATAGAGATCGATGTTCACTTTCTTCAGGAGAAGGTTAGCCATAATATTGTCACTCCATTGTTTGTGGGAACTAGTGATCAGGTTACGGATGTTTTCACCAAACCTGTCACTCTATCTATTCTTCATGATTCAGTTGTCAAGCTTGACTTAGTTGATATTTTTGTGCTTAGCTCGAGGGGGAGTGTTGGAGTTATAGCCTAGATTATTAGGATTTTTTTTCCCTTTTTTATCCTTCCTATGACTTTTATATTTTGGCTTAGACCACTAAGATGTTTAGGTCACTTTGTATTATTATTTGGCTATATATACGGGGCCCTACTCTTAATTTGAGTATCCCTTTTACTCACATTTATCTTAAGTCCAAATATTAATCTAACGAAAATTGAATTTTCCAACATTCCAATATGGGTCAAGCTTTTTAATGTGACTGAAGAGGANACATTTATCTTAAGTCCAAATATTAATCTAACGAAAATTGAATTTTCCAACATTCCAATATGGGTCAAGCTTTTTAATGTGACTGAAGAGGAGGTTTTGGCTACTTAGGTAGCATTATTGAAAAACCTTTGCACCTTGATTCTCCCAATCTTTCTAGGAGTAGACTTTGCAAGGATGTGTATTGAGATTGATAGTTTTAATGACATTCCAAAGTACTTCAAAATTAAGATAGCTGAGGTTACACATGAAATATTAGTTGAAATCTCTTGGATGCCTCGAAAATGTTCAACGTGCAAATTGTTTGGTCATTCCAATGTTAGTTGCCCATTAACTCCTAAACAAGATAATCCTCAAATTTGAAGAACAAAGGAAGTCAGAACTAGAGAGCCTTGCATTGATGAATGGCGTGATGCTCCTAAAAACAAAAGAAAAGATAAGATGGAGGTGTCTCCGGTGGAAGGAACTAGAAACATTAATAGAGGAGAATCATTCTCAAATCCTTTTAATGTTCTTTGCTCGAGCCCTCCTCTAGAGCTTAAGAGTAATTGCCAACTTAAAAAAGATAAAATGAAAGAACACTTCCCATGGGGAGGAAAATGACAATGTTGAGGAGTTGGAAGAAGATCTTGATAATTCCTTTGATGATGATCTTGAATGGGGTCTCTCATCTAAAGAGAAAGACAAGAGAACACTTCATGGCAGGATTCAAAGTCTGAAGGCTAAAAGATAAAATATCAATACCTCAAATATTAAGGATCATCAGTAGAGGTTAAAGGCTCCTCCTCAGTATTTAGAAGGTGTAGTTAGACTTACGGACTCGTTCTAGCTTTTTGTACCTAGTCTCAGGTTGTGAGATATTATTTTATATATAGGTATATCAACGGAGTAAACTTTCTAAGTATTGCTTCATGTGACCTTTTTTTTTTTGGCGTGTTTTGAACTTCATTGTATATCATATTTTTTTAGTTTAATAAATTTATTTACCTCCCGAAAAAACTTATTGCTCGAGCTTGATTTCTTACAATATATTTGTCCACTATATCCAACCATATCTTCAACTTTTACATTTGAAGATAAGCAACCAAGGAATTCAAGAATCAAAATATCATATGAAAACTAGAATGAAGTGCTAATGGTTTCTGGGACCTTGGGAATCATCAACAGAATGCTGATATGATATGATATGAGGATGCTACTCACCGAAATATCTAAATGAATTGATAGTTAAGCTAATTCCTCTCTCTCCCCCCACCCCTGTTTTGTTTTTGTTTTGATCAGCCATGTAAGTTAAAAAAAAAAATGACTTGGAACCAATGCAATAAGTAACACAATAATATTATTTCATTTCCACATCAGGTTCAAACTGCCTAACTACAAGGGTATTTTACTGGGCATTACCATGAAATATTACATATAAGTATACAATGAGACAAGTATTTCTTTCCTCAATACATTTTTCAGTTCAACATTACTCAGCACAGAAACAATGAGAACTGATATCCCAGAAAAGAAGCAAAAGGAACCTTGATTATTCAACATAGCATATAACTAAGGCCAGTTGCTTCAACAACAGGGAAATGGAAGTCAATTTAAAGATCGATTTTACCCGCCAGATACCACGAATGCATCGCGAGGCTACCAAAAGACATGATATTAGCAAGAGAAGATAGTCCATGAATCATTCCAAATTTCTTGTTCATTGATGCAAGTTTTGGACTTGCCTTTGCAACTTCTTGATTCTTAGTCCCCCCAACTTCTTCTCCAATATTCACCTCTTTCTCCACCTTGTGCCTTTGCTTCATCAGCTACACCACAACAAGAAACAAAAAATTTTCACATGCTAAACACAAAATCCAGCGACACTTCAAGAGACAGAAGTCAGAACCGGACTAACCAGGTGAGGAATGAAGCAGAAGAGAATCATAGCTTTTCTCTAGCAATCAGATTAGGAGTACAATATAACTCACCATTGCTAAACTTAATAGAATCAATTACTCAACACCAGACACCACTTAGGACATAAATCAAATATTTATATAACATAAAAGAGAAAAAACGAGAGCACTGAACTGGATAGCCATAAATCAATCTGTCCTTGCAGCAACATTCCCAAATTAAAGAATAGTTGAATAGTTCATCAACAAACCAACAATGCCGCATTTTTGCATAGTCTTAAGCTCTAAATTAACTAAATTATAACTCATTATGAAATTCAATAATCGGCAAAACCTCTAAATAAAGACATGTTTTTTTTCATACAAAATTGTCTTCCTCATGTCAAGGTAATTGAACCCTAAAGATAGCTGCTTAGACTGTACTAAATCAAGCAAAATTCGTGTCAGAATGAGAATTGTTTGAACAAAAAATAACTATTCAGTGACGAGCAACATAAATTAACTGCTGCGAGTTGTTTACCTCAATGGTCATCGGCGTAAAGACAAAAAGATTGGTAAGATTGAATGCGAAAGCAGCGAGAAGGAAACCAAGCTGGTACTTCTCGGAAGTGGACGAAGTCTTCCACGGATGTAAGTAGCCAAAAGACACCACCGACACAGCACAACACACACCAACCATCGAAAAGTATGCCGGAAACATCTTGCTTTGCAAATTACCAAACTGATGCCTCGGTAAATTCCTAAAAGTATAGATATCATACAGTAATTTTCAAGATGTGATTTAGCTACCATTTTTTTTACCGGAGAGTGTACAAGAAAATGCAAATTGGAAGGTAGAGTGTTTATTACTTGAACATTATGATGCCGCCGATGAAGGTGACCCATAAAGCAGCGCCCCAGGCTGTGGAAAAGCAGAGGAGGTGGGCCAGTTTGAGGAAGGTGATGAGCTTTGGCGTATGCTGACCGTCCGATTTTGACCCGAAGGTTTCCGGCGAGAAAATAACTCCGATCGCCAAGAATGTCACTGCCGCCAGAAATCGACTCATCCACCCCATCTCTTCCGATTACGATCCTCACTGTGTGTGTGTTTTTTTCTTCTCCAAGATGGAATTTGGCGAAGGACCGAGAGAAAGTTAGTGAGAATTTTTTTACACTGCTGCTCACCCACGTCCTTTTTTCGTCAATTTCACCCACCACATCAGCGTTCATTAGTCAAACGGTCGTGTTTGGAGGCTTCCAATGAAGTTACCAAAATGCCATTGTTGTTTTGTGAATAAACTTGGATAAATTACACTTTANTTCATTAGTCAAACGGTCGTGTTTGGAGGCTTCCAATGAAGTTACCAAAATGCCATTGTTGTTTTGTGAATAAACTTGGATAAATTACACTTTAACCCTTCAACTATTATCTTTATTTTATTTAATATCCTCAACTATAAAATTTTTCACATTACATCTTAAAATATTAATTTTATTTTATATAACTCCAATGAATAAAAAAATATTAATTTTTTTACGATAAATACGAATGTGAGTAATCTATAATTACAATAAACATCCGTCTATTATACATGTATAGGAAAAAAATAAAGAAAAATACTAATTTATGACTTTGTTTGTTCTAAACTCTAAATTTTCTTCTTTCGATTGACTTTTTTTTCTTCTCAGCAACCATTTTGTTACAAAAGATGTCAAATAAAGTGATTTTAGGCATTTGACATGAAGCTCATTGAAATTACCCTCATTCATTTGACAAATTTTTAAGTTTGTAGTTATTTATTAAAGTGATATGAAATAAAATTAATACTTTAGAGTATAGCATAAAAATTTTTATAATTGAAGGTACAAAGTAAAATAAAGATAAATAGCTCGCGGNATTTGACAAATTTTTAAGTTTGTAGTTATTTATTAAAGTGATATGAAATAAAATTAACACTTTAGAGTATAGCATAAAAATTTTTATAATTGAAGGTACAAAGTAAAATAAAGATAAATAGCTCGCCTGATAAAGTGTAATTTACTTAATATACTTTTACCAAAATGCCATTGGGGTTCAAAGAGCCCAGCGGAAAATCGGAATGTTCTGGAAATCATCTCTTCAAGGCGCGACTTATTTCTTTCAAGGTACGAGGCATCTTAATGGCGGCGGGATTGGTTTCTTTGTAAATTTTTTGCTTTGCCATGGTAGTGAGATGGGACGGGTCGGATTTTCAATTGGACAATGCTTCATGGGCCCGGTAAGCCCTGTAAATCTGGATGAAGCCCAAATTTGAGAAAGCTTCATGGGCCTACTAAACCCTAATTAATCAAGATGAAGCCCAACTTTGAGAATGCTTCATGGGCCTACTAAAACTGGTTAAATGCTTTACAATTTTGCACTCAAGCTTGTAATAAATTCATATTCTCCGTATTTACAAAATGGTAATAAATTAAGGGCTAATATTACTTTGCATCTCAAAAGATATTTTAATTCTCAATTTGTACCATTGAAATTTAAAAATTTTAATTTGCACTCTCAATGTTATGAATTGGTAACAATATGGACCTTGCTCATACTGGTATTCAATTTGCTGCCATAAATTGAAGGACATGAGTTACAAGTGCATAAGGATGAGGGATGTCCATTGTTGTAGATTTTCGTCTGCGATCAATTTAACATCGTTTTTTGTATCAAAAATAAAGTTTCGTTAATCAAATAGAGGTTAAGTCTATCATATAAGCAATGCTACATAAACTTAAAANTCCCAACATTTATTATGACTCATTACCTATTCAATAGTTGAAATTTATCAAGTCTAATTTTTAAATCTAATTTTTAAGTCCATATAGCATTTACTCTTATTATATATAACTCACATGAGGTGTCAAAAGTCTGTGAATTTATGCATAAGTTCATGGCCGAAGCACTTGACATTCACGTGTTTCAATTTATGATGAAAAATTAAATGGTAGCCGAAGCAATATTCACATTACTATTAATTCATAATATTTATGGTGTAAATTAAATTTTTAATATTTGATAGTGTAAATTGAGAGTTTAAGCATCTTTTAGAGTGCAAAGTGACATTAGTTCTAAACTAATTGTCGTTGGAATATATAGCGGGGTTCACCTGCTTGCAATGACACGTAGTGTTGTTTGTCTTTTGCTTTGGTAAATTAGGAGTTGACTACGGTCCGACGTAATAATTTTAATATGGTACTTCTAATTTTTATTATTTTTATGAGTATTTTTATAATTTTTGTGAATTATTTTTAATCAAAAAAATTATTATTTTTATGGATAATTTATTATTTTTGTGGGGTCTTTTTAACACATTTGTAATAATTATTTTTACCACTTTTTTTGATACAAAAAAAATTTATCATATTTTTGAATATTTTTATTACATTTGTGGGTATTTTTATCATATTTGTGAATATTTTTATTACTATTATGATAATTATTCTTATCATTTTTTAAAATATCATAACAGTATCTATAAATATGATAAATTAATCCATTAATGTAATAAATTCACTTCACCTGCTTCTATTTTATAGCAATGCAAGGCTTTGGATGGCCATGTAAGCTGTCAAGTACACAAAGGACAACAGGTCCACACTAATCCTGACTCATAATCCAGTTGTGACAGCTTATTAAAACTTGAATCAACTGTGATCCAGCAGCCATTAACAAGTTCAAAACTCTGATCAGTCTCCCCACCTACCCAAAACCCTAACCTTCTCTGTTTGACCAACTTCAACTTGTTAGTTTGAAATTACAGAACGTTGTTCGCACGAGTACATAGGATTTGACAAATCTCACCAACTCTATACTCTTCTTCGTTGTATAGTTTCCTACCTTCTTCTTTTATACATTTGCCAAACTGAAAATTACAATAATTTATCAGTCTTATAACATACACATACAGCTTTGACACTCAAATTGCCATAACAATCTAAGTAAAAGATGAAAGAGAAAGAAAGCACATGATTCCATCACATGGTGTCACTGACATCATCATATCTGGCCACGACTTCTCCTCTTTCCAATGTTCCCAACATTCAAAACATCGAGTTTTACTTTCCCCACCCC